>NW_010584733.1:111038-199772 GCF_000705375.1 Tinamus guttatus | reverse complement strand
GAAACACCCCGCGCTTAGCGGGGCCCTTAGCCCGGCAGCGGTTCCCTTAAACTCCTGGTAAATCCTCACTACCAGCTGGAGGCCTCACCGCACCCGTTGCAAAAGTTTGGCCTCCTGTCTCCGGCTTTAAAATTCTTGTTTCCAGTTTCAAAAGAAAGCAAGCTGCAAGCTTATGTAAGTAGCAACTGCTGAGGTATCGGGCACAGGAAGAGTATTAGGAACATGAGTCATACTGTTGGGATACTGGAGCTGCTTTCTAATAGCCTTGTTTTGGTTTTAGAAAAAAAAGGTATATTTTGTCAAAAGTTTAAAGGAGTTTTAGCTTTCATCAGTCTTCAACATATCATAAATATTAAAAATAGTTATCACAGTACCTTTTCGATTAACTATTTTGTCCTTAAATGATGGAAGCATTTTGGTTTGGTTTAGAAGCAATTCCTGTATATTTTAGAATTAAAAAGTTTAAATTTGGCTGGAAATACCGTCGGAAATACCGTCTATTTTTTTCATGGGATCTTTCCAACACATCAATATATAATTAATTGGTATATTTTTGCATATATTTTTGCTTACATTAAAATTACTTTTTTTTTTTTTTTTTGAAACTGCACAGGAGCTGGAAAATTCATGATGTACCCCAAAAAAATGATGTACTCAAAAACAAGGAAATACCGTCTATTTTTTTCATGGGATCTTTCCAACACATCAATATATAATTAATTGGTATATTTTTGCATATATTTTTGCTTACATTAAAATTACTTTTTTTTTTTTTTTTTGAAACTGCACAGGAGCTGGAAAATTCATGATGTACTCCAAAAAAATGATGTACTCCAAAACAACAGTGGAGCCAAGAGAGAAAGATAATGAGATTTTCCCATATTTAACTTCCTACAAACCTCATGGGAATATTCCCTGAAAAACTCAGAACAGCTATCTGGAACTGAGCATCTCAGTTGTGTTTTTCCCCTTCCATTTTGCTTCTTCGTGAGAACAAGACAATATAAAGATTATATATTCAAAGAGGCTGTTGAGCTATTGAATTCTCAGTTAGTTTCTATAACACATAACCTTAGAAAATAAATCATATCAATATTTTGGCCTTCAGCAATTAGGAAAGAAAACAGAGTGTTGTATTATAATGACTGATTCATGGTATCTTTAACAACAAAACTGTAGACATCAATATGCAGTTGGCCAAAGAGTTTTACAAAAACTGAATTCTACAACATCTTCTGTGTTCTTCCTTTTCTTTTACTGACTGGCCTTAAAGGATACCAGATAATGCCTTAATTATAAGCATATTATATAATTGTACACCTGCCTTAATCATCCCCATTAGCTTACAAGTAGCATATTAAAATATATAATTGCTGCTGACATCAGGAGTTATCTTTAGACACTTTATTTAGTATGTACCCTGTCCATACAGGGTTTAGTTTTACTGCTTATCTAAGCCTCCTTGGAAAGCTAGCATTTTTTCCTCCCCCAGCAAGACAAATTTCCTTCCCGATGTTTACAATCAACTGCCTTCAACTGCTCTTTGTTACTGATGTTTTCTTAGTCACAGCTTTTTGCAATTCATTCCAGATTCTTTTTATTTGAGTAAACGGGATCATTACAATAGCCAGATGCTAAAATAACAATCTTTTCCATTAGGAATGCCTACAAGATGCTTCATATATTGTAAATCACTAACCTGGCATAGTGAAACATAAGTTCAAGACCCAAAAGTGCGCGCACAAAAAGACAGGCATGCAAGCAAAAGAAGTAAGATGGTAACTGGGCACTAAAGAAAAAAAACACCAACAAAAACAACAATGAAAGTATTTTAAACATTTTGTGGTATTTTTCCATTACAGATACACTTCTTCATCTACCCACAACCTTTCCAGAAACAGATTTCAACTTTTCAAGATTTCAACATTTTCAACAGTCATGTGCCAGTGTACCCAAATTCTTCTGCTGATAGTAAAAACATGCCTTTCACCTGTCTATTTTACCACATGAGTAAAAGCTTAGGTACTTTTCAGCAAATGACCATTTCTTATTTATTTCTGTCTTTATGTGGTGAAAACGACACCTCCCACAGACATACGCTATCCCTCATTTAGAAATAGCTTGCCCTAAAATGTTAATTAATACTGTAAAAGTCCTTTTTGCCTCATGGAACAACTGAAAAGTATCTTAAGTTGTGATCCCTTTTTTACATTCTTTTATATATATATAATTTTAGGCATGCATCTCTATTATACAATCCTTCCAGCTCCAATTAAACTCCAAGCTGATGGAGCCGGCCCACAATGCATGACATACAGCACAAACAGTGAACACTGAACCACAGCTCACAGTAAACTACAACTGCAGACTTCATTTCCAGCTTTCCTACTAAAAATATCTGCATATTTTGACTACGCCCTATGTCCTTTTTCTTTGCAATGGCTTTTTAACTTACTGATTATTCCTGCACCCTGTCCTGTAGCACAATTACAAGTTGGGGCAGAAATTGCACCTGCTACCTGAACTATATATGCTGTTTACAAACTCAGAAGGGAAGGCAAGGAAAGGGAAAAGAGAAACGGCAAATGATACGGCTTGAATGGTGATCTGAAGCTTTCCTAATTTGGCTCACCAATCTTGCCAAAGGAGCAACTCTAAAGGAAAGGTCTATTGATACCAGTGGATGGGAAGAGATCTCTGTGGCAGGAAAAGTGTCTCTTATAATACCATTAAAGCAGAAAAGAGGGGAAGAAAGAAAGAAAGAAAAAAAAAAGGCTGACATGAATTTCACCACTGAATGTCAGAGGCTGACTAAATTTAAAGATTACCTAAATTATTGTAGCAAAATAAAGGAGGAAAGATGGTTTCATGTAATTTGAGAACCTAAAATGGTCCCATGTATTGTAGAATACCATGGGCAGCCTAAATAAAATATGGACTATCCTAGGAAGCCAGTACTGAGACTCAGTTATAAATGTTAATTGCTCACTCTGTCTCACACTCCTTGGGAAGCAAAAACTGTGATGCATATAGGCTAAATTTTCCCACTGCATTCCCTACGTACTCCAATACAGAAGCCTAATCTAGGTTTGACAGAAAAGAATTGGTCAACTTAAAGGAGAAAGAACAAGCATATTTTTCTGGCCTGCTATTGATAATGATGTCTAGAGCTGTGAAATCGGAGAAATGAGAGAGATCCAAGAGTATCCTGAGGCTGTAGTAAAGACTGATTGCTAAAGGCCAATTTTTGAAAATCTGTAACAGAACATCCAGATGCCCTTGGCATCCTTTCTATCACACAGTTCCCCCTGTTAAACAGCACTGCTTCCATCCCATATGCAGACTCTCATAGAAGGAGAGAAAGACTCTATTCAGACCCAATTTATCTACAAAAGGATACCCCCTCTTGCTGAGAGAGGCTGGATTCTGTTATGATGTTAAACAATTCTTTTGCTAAAAGGAGACCATGTGGTTTATATTGTTTAGAGATTTTATTGTAACAGAAAAATAATTCCTTTCCTTTTTACTTTAGGAACTCTAATATCATAAAGATACAAAAATTCCCTAGAAGGAAATATCTTGAAAACTGATCACTTCCATTCTTTTGCATCCATTCTTCCTTACTCTCAAGATAACTGTATAGTACCGAGTACGCCAACAGCTAAATGAAAATACAACCATATTAATGAATAATTGTACTGTAGATAATAGCAGACCATTAGAAAGCATGTCAGATAACCAGCTCTTCCATTCTATAAGATCTTATGCAAGATAATAGAAAATAAGTGCTGACCGAAATTAAAAAAATATTAGGGAAAAAAAAAAAAAGAAAAGAAAGATTTTCTTCTGAGGAATATTTCCTCTGAGATTTTTTTTCCTATAAGGTTATTTGCTTGTCAACAAATTTCATTATAGAAACCCAGCTCCACTTTTCTTTGACTTGGCTTCCCAAACAGTATTCATAAATCTAAGACGACTTTCTGTATCATGAGAGAAAAGAGTCATTGTGAGGAATACCCATATATTGCTTGATATTTCTTGTCACTTTGTTCATTTAGCCCAGCCATCACTAGACCCAGTGGACAGAAAATACGCAGGCGATCCTGACTGGGAATTAAAATGAACATTTTCTACCTCACTTGCAGGACAATATTACTGAAGGCTCTTCTCGCTAAAATACATGGGCCATTATTATTCTTGGCATATCAGGTCCTGCACTGCCTGTCTCTCCAGATCACAAACAAAACCTGCAATGCTCCTAACTTTTTTATTATGTTCTGACACATTCCCACAAAATAAATTAGAGCTGTTCAAAAGGAAGACAGGATTCTGAAGCTCCAGGAAAATACAGAATTATTCTGTTTGCTCTTTTATTTTCTATTTGCACCAGTGTTACATTCTAAGAAAAAAAAAGGAGAAAAAAAAAAAGAAAAAACAACTTTGTAAATTGAGCAATCTGAACACACCTGGTTCTAAGAACCCAGTATTATGACTACTACTACTTTTTTTTTCTTTAATAAAAATAGAAGGCCCTGCATAGTTCAAAGGAGCTAAGCAGGATTTTGAGCGTATGCTGCGATGTTTAAGCACTTCATAAATTTACTAAACCTTCCTGTTTCACTCCACCAAGTAACAAACCATTCCAGTGGCTGTCTCCTTAGCTTTGACTTGACACAGGAGGTAGGGGAAAGCATCCGCTCTTGCACATCTGCTCCTTTTTATGCTTTTATTTGATGTAGTGAGACTTTCTTTCCTCTAGTGTACCTAGTGTTCCTTTGTGTTACCCTAAAAATCAATCTCCAAAGTGACACGACCAAACTCGCTCACTGGACAAATCTCTTTTCTATTTCTAATCATTAGGATCAGCTGCTCAGCATATCTAAGTGATTAAATACAAGTATACGATGTTTACCAACAGTGTGGTGCTGAGAAAGAGAAGGGGAAAAAAGAGACAGAGTCATAATTTGCAATGCAGCATGGTTATGGAATGTTCTCATGGCCAGCAATGCTGCTTGTAGTGAAAAGTTCATTACAGAACAGCCTACAGAAGAGATGGAGCGGGATCTAGTAACCTTGGACTCTTTTTTAAAAAAAAAAATAAAAAAATATACCAAATTTTATTCTGGAGGAACTGTTCTGAGGAATGCTGAAATGAAGGACATATTGAAAACTCTCCATAAAGAGTCACAATTAGCAAAAAGCCAATGAACACAAGACAAACTGCAGTAAATCTTGTAAGTAAGTTAGTTGGTCATAGGGAAAAGTTTCTGTAATTACAGATAAGTCTGCATGTGCAGTGATGACAGGCATGAGATAAGAAGTATTATAAAGAGCACTGCTCACCTGCCCTTATCAACTAATTCACTCTCAAGACTCCTCCTAACCTCACGCTCTCCTGAGCAGCTTCAAATGGTCTGTACAACTTTAATGTACTCCCTTTATGTGAACGTATTCAGAAAGAGTTTTTAATCATATGATTGCATAGTATTTCTTCACAGATCTCCTGTGCCATCCATCCAGTAGCATGGATGGCACTCGCTTTATGAGAAGCTATTCAGCATTTTGTTTCTTATTACGATTAATGGTTGGACTTTGATCTTTACTTCTTGCACACTATTCACAGTCTGCTTTGAATATAAGATTTTCTTAGAAACTTTTCTCTTGCAGGTACCACTGTAGCATTAAAGCAATTTCATAAATACCATATTTTCTTTTCAAAAGTTTTGGATTAATAGGTGATACCAACTCCGTTTTATAAACAGGAATTGAGGCTCAGATTAAAAATAAAAGGGGCTAAAGTGTCCTCTACTTGGGAGCATTCAACTTGCTTTTAGAATGTTTAAGTGTACTTAGCATTCAGTAGTGCCTTTTATGTCCAAAGTACATCTCCTACTGATTTCATCTGATGCTATGAGTCCTCAAATTCTTCTAGAGATGAGACCTAGGGTTTCCGTTAAAATGAATAAATTTCACTGCCTATCAAAAGGTGGTTTCAGTTAGGTAGTGGGGAGAGGTGGTGTTGCAGTTGAGTTTGAAAGGCTTTCTGAAGTTACTGCCTCTCGATTCTCAGTTATTGCAGCTTGCAGGGACATTACTACACTATACCCGCAAAGAAAGAGTAGGTGACCACCAAGAGTACCATAACTCCTGCTCAGTGTAACGTGGAGAAGGCTCATTGGATCCATTACAGAAACAACCGCAGCATCCACGTGGTCAACAACTGAGTCTCCGTTGAAGGGATCACATCCTCAGTTCAGAGGCAGCTTTGTGATACTATTCAAATGGGACTTGTAAAAACTCCTCTGCTTGTGTCTTGTCTTAATTAATATTGCATCAGAACAACATAGCAAAAGCAAGAAAAAAAGCCCTTTAAGGAAGTATTTCACTATGATAATTTTCTTTCTGTTTTCGGGTCCTCTGTATGCTCCCCAATTTCTGCACCAGATGAGACAAGGAATATGTAGATAAACAGCCTCCTTTGCTGCACTGCATGTAGTTATCTCTATATCAGATGTAATTTTTGCAATGAATGAAGGTGCAGAAGGAAAAATCTGACCATGCAGTTAAAGTTTATTTTGTAAAGACTAAGCTATTTATGTGCACAGCAGGGAGGAGCTAATTAAAGTGACACGACCAAAACAAATGCTGTCATTTCCTAGCAGAGGTTAGTGTTGTTCAGGTGCAATGGCACTAGAAAGGAATTAAACCCATACTTTGCCAGGGCACTTTACAGAATTTTCTAAAAGGAAAGGTTGGACCTAAGGACCTTTAAAATCCATTCCAGGTTCTGGAAATTGCCCATAAGCATGGATTCAAGGGTGATGCTTTGTAGAAACTCCTGACTTTGACTCTGTCTTACCTTTCCAGCTTCTTTCTTTGTCCTGTGTTCATTCTCCCTCTATGGCTAACCCCAGCCTCCAAATCTAAGACTTCTTATCTCATGTCTGTTATTCTTCCCCAATATCCTAATCTCCATCAAATCCCAAATTCTAGGCAGTTTAACCTGTCTCTCCTTATAATTCGGACCATTGCCATTTATATCAAATTCCTAGGCTTTCGCTTTTCTCTTCAAACTCCAATTTTTCCTACAGCTTAATTTTTAATCAGTCGGAATTTACCCTCACTGTCTCACCTTCTTTCAATTTAGTGATCAGTCAGTGTCTCCTTTTCAATCCTACTCACCTTCTGCATCTCCTTTTTGAATGGGATGGGGGCAGTGAGCTACCTTCTCATCACTTGAAATACGCATATGGGGCAGAGCTCTAGTGAGGATAAAAAGGCCTATACACAACAAACTCCATTTTTTCAGAGCCAAAACCAGGCTCAAATTGCTTTTTCTTTGTTAGAGGAATCAAAACAAGTTGGTGAAACAAAGTACCAACGGACGTAAACACAGCTGTTTGGTTGTCAGTGACATGACTGATCAACCATTTCAAGTAACTGCAGACCAACTGAAGGTCTGTGCAGATAATTAAACATGTTGTAGGCAGCAATACTGCTTAAGAACCGATAAAACACACGTATCGTGTTCCTGTAAAAGACTCTCATAAGAAATGTAGGTATTTATGATCCAGGCTCTGTGCATGTCAATTTTAAATATTAACAATGTAAGACAAAACTTTAAATAGCATATTATGACCCAAAGATGGAAACAGGCAGAAAATCAATCGAGTATTGGTATTTCTTTAATAGATCCCTGCTTAAACTCACTGTATAGCTGCAGCCTCAGATAGTTAAATTATTTAGAGGATTTAGTTTATAAAATGTTATGAAAGCATGAGAAAAATTGGCTACTAAAATTAAAAGAAATCTCTACTGCACATGTGTGAGCAGTAGTTATTTTAAAGCTTATAATTTTGGTGTATTCTCATGGGAAGAGGAAAAATGCACGTCTCCAAAACAACTGTAGCTTCAAAGTTCTGAATCAGGCCTTTGGGGAAATGGGGCTTCTCAGCGAAGTTTGTCAGAGTGTTTTTATGTTTGTTTGTTTCTAGTAAGGGAAAAGCACTTGGCTTTTTGCCTAGCCTCGCTCTCAGAAACAGCTGGATGGTGTTGGCTGGTTGCTGTCTATCATCTCCCCTTTCTGGGCAGGTAACGCGGCCCTCGTCCTCGCAGGCAGTGAAGGAGCAGCTGCTCTGCGGCTCCCGCTCAGCTGGTCCCTCTGCTCAGTGATGGGACAGGTCACTGCACTGGGGATCCCTCTGGCTTCCCTCAGACTAAGGGGATTTCTCCCCAAAACATCACTGGAGCCAGAGCTGCCTCTGCAGCTTTGCTGTTTAGCTACCTTAAATGTGGAAGGAGGACCTCAACTCATTCAAAAATACAGCCTAAACATCAGATACTTTTGAAAATTAGGCTTATGGTATGTTAGTATAGTGATGTGTCAGCACTGGATATTAATGGTACCCTTAAATCCCTTATTTTTGTTCCTATTTGAGGTAATGAGACGAAAGCATGCAAGATTTGACCATTACGTAGTAATGAATAACAACTGTAAAATAACTGCTAAAGACCTATGAGGAAATCCATTTAACTTAGGAAGCTGTAATAATGCCAGGTTAGCACTTCAGCTCAAATACTGCAATGATATCATAAAACCTCTCCAACTAGTTATCTAGGATCAGTCTTAATGGTACCGTAAAATTTATCTGTGATTTCTTCAACATGAAGCAATTTTTATTTCCTGAGAGCTATGCAGATTTTCTGTAAGTGCATTTATACATTTGAGTATCTAATGGAAATAAATTAGCACAAAGTACATAACTACCTAAGTGTAATGAAAAGTCTTAAAGTACTTTCCAATCTGATAAAAACCTCTCATTTCAAAGAAACATTTTAGAAAAAAAAAACATAAATACTAACACAGCAGCAGAACATCTATTTTTATGTACTGCAAAAATATATATTTATATGTTTAGATTATGCAAGTGTCCATTTGATAAATTTGAACTTACTTTTGCACTTCAAGATAGATTTAACTACTTTGTTATGTTCAAAGTTCACTGCTCAGGCTCTTAGTATTGATGAAGATTACACCTTCAGTACATAATCAATATTGCCATGTGTCTACAAGTAAATTAGTTAATTAGTTTTTAAATTAAAATATAATTTAAAATGGATCCTTCAGTAAATTTAGCATCTGACAATAACAATAACCACTTGCCTTGTCCCTTGCCTTGCCTTGCCTTGTTATATTATGATAACACAACTGCATAGACTTTACTTTTCCTGTACAATTATCACTCAGCTTTAGATTTGTGCCTTGTCTCTACGGTTAGAATGAAATGGTCATTTTCCTTCCATTACTCTTCCTTACTAAATTTTATTTTCCAATACGGAGGTATTAAATATCAAACTGATAATAATTTCAGTCTCTGTAGACTGAGAGAGAAAGCAATGGTTATTTTACAACAGGCATTCTCACTGAAGAGTGAGAATAGTGGCGGCATGTTAGCTAAAGTCAGATCGACAAGGATCTGGAGAAAAATTCAACCGTATATTAAAAAGAGCGTAATAAAATTCACCATTAATTCTTAACATTTTGACATAAAAGTAAAACTGTTGACTACAAAATGCAGTGTAGAAATGAGATACCAAGAGCCTACTGCACTGTACTGCAGTCTAGTGCCAATGAAGAGAGGCTGAATTTTTTACACCTATCTCCTTTTAGCATATCCTTAAATGAACATGTCTTTTAGCAGATGCACAGATGGTGCAGGGAGGCTTTGATTAGAGGTCTGCTTTGATACAACCACTGACAATCACAATCTAAAAACTAACTGAGGCATCAAGTGAGCCCAAAATCTATAAAAGCTCTTCTGCTTTCTAGGACAGTAGCCTTTGCTAGCTGCAGAAAGGAAAGGTCTCACTAGGAACAGTGGTATGAAATAATACATTGAAATAATACACTGAAGACCTGATTACACAATCCCTCCATATGAGTAGTCTCTGTAAACACGTAGATATTAAGGAGAGGCTCACTGCACCTTACTGGCTGGGCACTGCAGAGATGAGAACACCATACACAGTAAAAGGCAACAGGCACATCCCAACAGCAGGTAACATTTTTTTTTTCTGTCACTGAGGTATTTCACCCGATATGTTTCTTCCTAAAGATATTTTTTCACTTTAATTGCCATGAAGCTGGTGCACTGAGATGCAGCCAAAGCAGGAAATACAGTTGTTATTGTACAAATCTAAGGGGGAAGATGACTTTTTATTTACAGAGAGACTACTGGAGATGCTAATACGGTCAAGCTTACAGGATTTCAGACGGTCAAGCTTACAGGATTTCAGGATTTTCCAGATGTTTGATTATTATCTGTTTCCCCCCCACACACACACACCTTTTTTTTCTCTAATTGAAAAGAATTTAAGTGTTAGATTCCTCCTCTTCTCCCTCCACTGGAAGGAAAAATAATATATTCCATGTTACCTCCCATCACTCATAATTCAGAAAAAGAAGGTTGAGAGAAACAGAAATAGAGTTACAAGCTTACATGAGCAGTTAGAACTTGCAGACTTTCCAACTGACATATAATCCACCCAAATACCCCAAATACTACATAGATCTGTTCAGGCTTTGGAGAAGTCAGGCTTGAGCTGAGAGCTCACAATGTTTAAGCCTCAAAGCTGTCTCTGGGACCACAGGTCCACTTGACTCCCCCCAGCACACTACAAATTTCATCAAATGAAGTTTCCAACTCAAAATTCAGAGGTTGGATTCAGATAATGCACAAAGGCCAAGTTCATGACTTTGTGGATGCTCTTTGTATCTCTAATCCCTCCAAACCAATCTGAGCTCATTTTCAATTTCATGGATCCAATTGGCTCATGCAGCTGAGCTTTAGGAAAGTCTGTGAAGTTGAAAATTGCCATTCTGCTGAATGCCTGCAAGTATAATGATATATGTATATTTCTATTTTCCTGCAGAGAGATGGTACTTGCACATATTCTTTGCATATCAGCTAACCTGCAAACCATAAACAATGAATTCTTTGTGCCAAGGAATTCAAGCTACTGTTTTTTTCTCTAATATGTATTTTATATTTAAATATAACCCTGCAGTTATCAACCACGACAAATATAAGCCAGCATTCCATAAGCATAAAAGCAAATATAAGAATATGAGAAAACAATACATTTAATTTTTATTTATTACCTATGCACACTCCTCTAGCCCTCAGTTACTACATCTCATAATTCTTATTTATTGGTTGAAGAAAAAATGGAACATGTTTTCCAGTCATGTGATAGTACACTGACTAGCAAGGATATTCCTCTCTGCTTAACATTGGGAGAGCACTATAAATACTCCATTCTATATGACATTAACAGGTTTTAAAAGCTGTCTTTTAAAACTCCCTTAGCGTAGTTCTGAGGACCGTCTGATCACGCACTTGCTTTGCTCACGCGCTGCCAGGGTCATTCCCTTGCTTCCCTCTCCTCCCCGCAGAGCTGCAAAATTCCCCTTGGCCATTGGGACGAAGCTCTCAAACTTTTAGGGTGCTACATGCTGCATGAACAGGTGCATGCAGGTGGGTAGAGCTCAACTTACTGCTTGCATGGAGGAGAAAGCAGGTAGAAGCTGTTATCTGTTGGGCAGTGGTGAACCTGCCAAGCAGCACCCCAAAGCAGCCCTGAACACTTGCTCTTCCTTGCCTGTTGGGACAAGCACCTTTTGAATAGCATGGGAAGGAAAGAGGATAAAAGAAGTCTGTTCTGCTTTCATGGAATAATTGGGAATACCAGACATGTGAGGCTTGGCCCTTCTACTTCTGAGTTAGCATAGATGCTGTTAGAAAGCCCTGAATATTTATAAATTAAAGCAACACAAAACAAAAACATCAGTCCAGATTTTGCAGGGGCAGGATATCCTATAGTCTGAGCCTGTGCTCTAATCAGGAGGATGATCAAAGCAGTGTAAAGTGACCCCATGCACTTTCCCCCATGCTGTCCTCAACCATTCCTGGGTCACACACCCTGATCATGGCTCTTGGCCCTGGGTCAAGATCTCTCAGATATCAGCCTGGTACATCCCACACCCTTGATGCTCTTTCCCCTGTCAGGAATCTTTAGGCTGTAACAGACATGTCCTAATCCTTTCCTGCACCTCATCATGCTTATGACCAGCCCCCACCAGGCACCAGGTGCAGGATGTTGGGACGTTAGCATCTCAGGTCACAATATCCATGATGATGTGTCAGAATAACATGGATCATGGGGCTTACAAAGAGTCACAGCCCCAAAACAACCAGAGAGTTACAGATATCTGAAAAATAGGCAATATCTGTCCTAAAGAACACAGTGGTCTTGCCTCAGCATCACTTATTGCTTAATGATAGCCCAAGCAAGCCTACTAGCTGAATATTAGTGATGAGAATCTCAGCCTAGTCTATGAAGTACCTGTCCTTGAGAGAATCACTTTTAAAATTCTACTAAAATTACCTTTTTTTTTTTTTTTTTAATGAGCATGGCGTTCTTCTCTCTAATTTCCAAACTGCTTTGCCCGCAGAAAGGCAGCGGACATTTCAGAGCTAACAATGTGGATGCTATTCTCCTTGATTACCGAAGAGCAACTTATCTTGAGCTCATAGTCTTCCTTCCTTTTTGTTTGCCTTGACAGCTCTCAAATTAAAACAAATATTCTGGGAACCAGGTCAACATACAATTCATGAAGTAGGATACAACAACTCCAAGTTGGTCAAAAACCACAAAGTTAAATTTTAGTTGCAGACACAGCATCTTTTAAGATCAGTCTTGATAAAACCAATACAAAAAAGTGCACACTATTTTCAAAAATAAAGTTGTTAAAATATACCAACAGAACACCTAGAAGAGAATTCAATGAAATAACCTTCTTGAATTTCAAAGGAACTCATTCCCAAATTAGGTCAGAGCAGGATAGAAGGCTACGTAATTTTATTTCTAATACCTTTAATAGAGCTTTATGATTTAGGATATTATATTTGTTTTTGAAAAAAAGAGCCTTTTCATCCTGAGGGTCAAGTTGCTGAACCTCAAAGAAAATCCTTTAACTTCCCAGGCTCTGACATTGGCTTCTTATCATAGGAATATTCCTCATATCAAAATGTCATACTATTATTTTATACAAATTGTCACAGAAATGGAAGGAGGAGGAAGAATCTGAGTTCAAATATTACAAAATAAACTTTAGCAGCTGTAACAAGTCTAAGTAAAAGATGCTGAGGGTGCTAGTTGTAAAATAAAACTTCCTAAGAGACAATTAGAACTATTTTGTTGTCTTGGTTTTGGGACAGTTAGTTAGAAGAGCACAAAAGGTCCTTTCCCCCAAAACCAGCCTGTCACTGTTTATTCTAGACCCAATTTCTAGACATCCTGTGCAGATTGGGTCAAAATTCAGAATCCTTGGTTGACAAGAAATTTTCAAGATCCCCCCCCCCCCTTTTTGTTTTTGGTTAGCTTAAGGGAAAGGCTCTTATTTTAAAAGAAAACTCTAGAGAAAAGGGGCCTGAAATTTTTCATTTTTAAAATTTGGATTTTTAAATGGATGCTAATTATTGCTGTGCTGCAATGTTACAGTAGGAGACAATAGCAGAACTATGCATTTTGTTTTTATATCTTTAAAGTCAACCACTATTTGAGCTCAACCCAATACCCCGTATTCTTTCCAATACCAAACTATTTTCTCTTTATTGTAATGAAACATGCTAATGTTAGACAAGACAGCTGATTCAGTATGCAAAGCATCTGCCTGAAATCCTTAAAAAGGATTTAACCATGCCACCACCCTTGGCCACATCAGTAGTAAAAGTATTATGATAAAATAATGAAGAATAAAAACAATGGCAAATTATTATTGAAATAATAGTATTATTACATGGCAATAGCATTAAGATATGCAAATATCAACAACTGCTAGCCCTTTGAAATGTCATCAAGTGTTTGGCTGCATAGAACTCATTAGGATTCAGAGTAGCTGGATACTTGTTAGTCTACAAATTGCCACAGTAGCTGTTGTCCCTGTATTTTCATGGGATGTTGGCCGATGATTTGTTTGGCCCGCATTTGATCTCTACACCTCAGTCATTCTCCTGTGTAAGCCCCAAATTTGCTGCTGTAAGGAGAGGTGTTGGGGCAATGTGGTACAACCCAGAGCAGGAAGCCTGTCCTGGGCACGGACAGGGCAGTCCGTAGGAGCGGGGCCGGCGCTCAGCTCCGCGCCGGAGCTGCCCACGGCTTTCACTGCGATGCTGAAATCCGGCTTGTATGGCCAGCCAATAGCCAAAGAGAGCAGACAGTGCAAACGCCACTGGAGTATCCTGCATTTCGCTGGACTGTTGCTTTATGCTTATTTCAGGGTGGTTTGACAAATGTTTTCCTCTCTGACAATTCTCTCCTTGCAAGAGGGAGACAGGTTGTTCTGCCCTAATTCATTGCTAATGGTGAGAAGTTGAGGTGCTGGCATCGTCAATCACCTAGTAACAGGCATTTGTTAACAAGTGACCAGATCTCCTCTTCCTTTGCTCCACCTCTAAAACATAAACTCTGTTGATGGATTTTATTACTTGCTATAAAGTTACCCAATTTTCATTTTTCCCTTGAGTTCAGTGTTCTGCAGCATTTCACCTTTAAAGGGGAGGGGGGAAGAGGGAATGCAGTATAATGCAGTTTGATTTAAATTATTACCCTGGTGCACTGTTTCTTTGAGATGCTATTTTCCCTGCCTGTTCTAACTGCTGAGCACAATCGCTACAGCTCAATTATTAAAGAGATTCTAAAAATAGTGCTGTGCAAAGCTGTCTACAAAGAAAAATCATTCAAACGCAGCAAGAGACATAGCCAAGGCAGCAAGCTTTCACTGTTATTAGCTTAATTCTTTTTTTCTTCTTTCTATCTTTTTCTGGACTTCCAAGTGCATCTCCCTGTTCCCCAGGGATTTGCACTAGCTTATAACCATGTTGCCGCAGTAAAGCACTTCCTTTTTGGCAAATGCCAACATTCACTAGCACTCAGTCTGAGAGAAACATGAACCCGCATGCACCAGGAGCGTGGCCAAAATAAAATAAATAAGTGCAAGTGCCGGTATTTCTGGCTGTGAATCTTTTCTTGCACTCCTCAGTGCAGCTCAAAACAAGGGCACGGCTAACCATCTGCAAGCTCCAGAGCTAACGTTTCCCTGCCAAAGATTTTCACAAGGCTGTGATTCACTTGATGAATCCTATTTGGGCAAGCACTTAAGCCCATAGTTGAATCTCTAATTAAGCACAGATAAGCTCTGCCCTAAGGAAGGTCTCCCATCTCTCTGTTTGGATCTACTAGGTGGGAAGGGAGGTAGGAGCAAGATGTCTGAGAAAGTCCTTCTTACAGCCCATACGCACATCCAGAATCCTGGCCACTCTTTCAAATGATAAATTTAAGGATAAACAGGGAAATTAAGGCAGCTGCAAAATAGTGATACTTTAACTGCTTCTTTTTGTTTTAAAAGCTTCCCAGATGACTTCAAAATACGCAATAGCAATTACAACCAGATGGAGGTTTGCGGGAAGGAGGAGAGAGCAAGTGTGAGAGAAGAGATGAGAAGGGTAAAGGTGTTGTGGCTCTTGTGGCCAAGCCTGGGTTGTTACACAGTGTGTACACATGTGCCTTTCATAGCAAGATAGAGACCACGGCAGTGCTCTGAACCACCAGCACTAACATTTGTGCCGAAAACATCTGCAGCTGCAACCCTCCATCTCACAAAACTTAGCAGGACTGTTCCTGAGTACGACCTGAAGACTGCAAAAGCAGCAAGGGACCTTGGCCTGAAAATTAAAATCCGGGGACTATTTGGCTTAGGGGTTGCAGTGTGCCTGTAGGACACCACAGCAGGGAATGGGCATAATTCTTGCAGCGCTGACAGCCCTGAACCTTTTTACTTGGCTTTTCGCAGGGAGCTTAGGTGGCCACACACCTCTTTCACATGCCCTGTCATGTACGAGAAGGGTGTCAACTGCTAATGCCAACAGCATGAAGCTGTTCAGGATATTTTCTGCCAGCTTCTACAGCACAGCAACGTATTTAAGGAGAATATGATACCCAAGACTCTGTCTTGCTGTCTCATATGCAGTATAAGCAGATAAATAATATTTCACATCTCATTAGAAAGTAATGTTCGTGGTCATACTTAGGTAGATGCCTGCAATTTAACACACATCTACAGTGGGCTCTAGAACACACAAAAAACATAGGGTGTGTGAAAGCTGCTCAGGTGTCATCACAGAGTCCTTAATAGGGTTGAATATCATTTTCTGCCATATGAATGTGAAAACATAAACCTACATGAAAAACAAACATTTACTAATACAAAATATATTTTACACTCAAATTGATTATTTTGGGTATGAGGTTGACATTGTGGGGAATATCAGAGTTTATCAGCTTTTAAGAAATTAGATTTCAGATGAAATATGCTTTTTATCAGAAAATAAATATGAAAGAAAACTGGAAAATGTTTTTTCCATAGTCAGTTACAGATGAGATTTTTTTGACCAAGCTAATTATTATGCAGGGATAGAATAACACCTGGTTAATGGAAACAACTCTGCAATTAGGAGCAGAAAGCAAATTAAATTAAGTTTCTAGACAGCTTATGTATCTTAAGCTTAGAAGGTGACTTACACCATGGAGAAACCAAAACCTTGAATATTAAAGCAAAAGAATTGAAATTTACTTCCTCTCAATAGCATCCAAAGTAACTCCCACAAAACTGCCATAAGCACCGATATGACATTAACAGAGTCCCCATCACATTCACCCTATCTTAAAACATAGTATTTCACTCAATTATTTCACCTTGAAGTGGAAAAATATGCAAAAAAAGCGTTCCCAGTAACTGAAAATATAACTTTTATGAGGTGCTGCTGATTAATATAATAAAAATCAGATCTAAAATACAGCATCCCTTTAGCATTTATAGATTGCTCTCTTTAATTAAAATGCCATAACTAATTATTGGCACTTCCAAAAGGCACAGCTTGCCAGAGGCGCTACAAATACTAAATTCACTCTACAAATACTAGTAATTCGTTTTTGTTGAGATTTCCATCCATGAGGTCCACACACAACCCAAAGAAAGCATCAGACCCCCATTTGGCACATTCCAGAGGACCGACAGAAATGATTTGACCAAAGTTATGTGGAGAACTGAGGGCAGAGGCTGGCGGGGGCCCAGGAGGCAGCCCCTTGCTCTGCCATCTGGAGATGGAGGGCTGCAGCTCAGCTGCTAACACAGGGAGTTGGGGCAAGACATTTACGCCACTTGTCACCCTGATATCCAAAGAGCAAAACACGTTTTTGGCCTGAGTGACTCCAGGATATCAGGGAACAGGAAAATACTCAACAAGTCTCCACAAAGAGTGAATAAAGTGAGTAATACGCAGCACCACAGTCACTGTTAGGATATTCCAGGACTTGCTGCCAGCATCCTGAGACACACACAGAAGCTCCTTACATTTCAAAGGGGTGGGGAGAAGAGCAGAAGAATTAGGTTCACAACATCTCCCATCTACTTACACATCCAATGCAACCCCGAATACCACCAGCTTCCCTCTTCTTGCTTGGGTTGACCACCAAGCACGGAGTGAGCTAGGAGTAGCTAACCCACGGTACTTCTCACAGGCCATAATTTAGTATGATTTGTTGAACGTGGCCTTCTTTGGCAGCCTCATTTGCTGCAGAGACGTAATGCCTTTCAATGTTTATTGTGAGCGATGCACCCGTGCCGCAGCGTCAGCCTTTGCCGGTTTTATTATTGCGCTGCTGAAAGGAGCACAGATGTACCCTTCGTGTTTTATGAAACTCCCAGCATTCCCGTCAATTTAAGGATGAAAGACCTAAACCAGCGATGCTCCACCTGGGTATTTTAAACGTGATCTATTCTACTTCTTGTACTTCTTTTGGAGGCTAAGTTGAAAAAGAAGAAAACAAAGTCACAAATCACTCTCGGAGGGAAAAGCTCTCCTAACAAATCTATACACAACATCTTTGCCCCAAACCATGCCACACTCTGAATGGTGTTCAGATTTTTTTTTTCTCTTTATTACAACTATCATTAATTCTAAAGAGAAAACAAACTCTGGAAAATGGACAGCTTTTTTACTGTTGTTATTTTTTGGCAGTGTTGCCACAGCTGCTGCTGGCTGCTCTGGGGAATGTGGAACATTAGGAGTCAGAGGCAGAGTTCGACTGCAGCACCTGGAAACAGTTAAGCTGAAAAGAAGTGGATCCTTGTTCTGCAGGAGAAAGCACAAGGATAATACACCTGTGTGGGACCCCCCGGCAGGGGATCCGGCAGCCCCTTCCCGTAAGAAACTCTGGGCTGCTTCAATCCACGCTTCCCCTGCCAAACTTCCCGGCAAACTGTGCCTGCTCCCAGGCTGCTCTGGGGTGGGAGCAGTAGCTCCTGCCCTCCGCCACATTTCTTTATCTACAGGCTGCTCTCCAGCCAGACGGAGCAGTAACGTCGCTTGGCTAAGCAATACAGAGCAAGAAAGCTCCCCAAAGTTCTTATTTCCTCCTCCTTTGCGTGGCTCGCCTTCCAATTTATGAGGATATATCCCAGTCTCACAACACAGTTAATGGGGGAATTTCACATCGCAGGACCCCAGACTAAGGGAGCACAGAGAGAAGAAGATATAAACATGTCACCATTACCTAATGGCCACAATATTTTAGGCTGTGAGCTACAGCGGCTGCTGATGCATACAACGCAACAGAAAATACTTCACAACAGTGAGGTCACCAAAGGCACTTCAGGCAAAAAGGAACCACAGCCTACAATGCTTGGCAGATATAATACAGTCTGGCTGGCTGCCGTCTTTGTCAAGCCAGGGAATTAAAGGATCCTGTATAGATCTTGGAATAAATCCATCCCGGCTGCAGCATCAGGGATGCATTACATCTGGATCTTGCAAATATTTGATAAATTGGCACTCCAAACTCCTTGCTTGCATTTAATATAATGTGGATGTTTTCAATCTCCTACGCTCTTGAAAGGAAACATATATTTTGAAAAGCACTAAGTTACCATACAGTGTGAGATTTCTTTTTTCTCCCTCTTCTATTTCTTAATAGATATGATCTATTTTAAAATATCTAGCCCAGAACTACGATCAGCAAACACAATTAATCATTGACTCAGACTGACGTTTGTGCCAAATGGCAAACTGCCCCATAGAAAGGTACGTTTAGTCTCTTTCTATTTATCTCTCTTTGCCTTACAGTCTTTATCATTAAAGAGCAAGGAGACTTTGGGAAAGCTGGGTAGCATGCTGGGAAAACGGAGCAAAAGGTTCATACCATTTTCTTGGCATATCCTAGCTACAAACAGGTTTCCTACAATAGCATAAAAGCAGATGAGCAACTTGGGAAGAAAATGGTCAGCTGTCTTATGTGAGAGAATATGTATGTCTGAAAAAAAAGCAGTAAAAACAAAAAGTGAGGGAAACTTAAGACGGAAGTTGACTTCCCAGTGTTAATATTTGTCACGTCAGTCACAGTAACTCACTTTTTGACAGTATTTTGCTGCAACATTTCAAGCACAAGAAAAACTCGAGTTTCATTATAATGATGATTGCTGATTCTGTTCCTCACCGCACGATAGCTGCCGGCAGAGCACGGGGTAAGCTGGGGTCGCAGCACAAAGCCAGCTTGTCGCAGAGATCCTTCCCCACGAGAGCCGCCGCCAGGCACCCGCTTACCACGGGGACACGGGGGCCTCTTCCCTCTCCTACAGCACGATGGCCTTTCCTCCAAGCACCGTAGGCCGCGTCTGCCCTCAGGGGTGATGGCTCAGTCTCATGTGCAAGCGGCAGCGGCTGACTTACAGGGCGAGAGGTAACTCGAACAAGTGGGTTTTATCCCCGTGGGGCCGTTTCACGCTTCCTCTTCGCGCTAGCCCACAGGCCCCGAGGTGAGACCCTTCTCACCACCAGAGCGTGTTCTCTCTATCGAGCAGGTGGGGCTGCCACAGCAGCACGCCGCCCGCTCCCGCGCCGCTCGCCTCCCTCGCTTGCACCAGGTGGACTGCCCGTTCCTCTGCCTCACCGTGTTTCTGCCAGGGCTCTGCAACAGCCCCACCGCTGGCTGCAGGGCTGAGGAGGGGCCCAGCAACCCATCTCGTTCCTCCTCTGCCAGAGAGATTTGGGGGTTCAGGCTGTGCTTAGACCCGCCGCTATCCGGCGGGGAGCAGTACTCTCGCCCTTCGGCTGCGACAGTCTCCACACATTGTCCTGCGATTTGTGACCTGCCCGTGTGTGCCCAAGAGCCTCTGCTCCCTTGGGCAAGGGCTCTCTTGCCCTTTACTGGTTTCTGGTAGCCCGAGCTCTTCCGCACTGCCTAGTGACCCGCTTGGGCAGCATTTCATCTGCCTGGCAATCCCCTGCCCTCTGAATACTACGCCTCATGTACTGCATGATGAATGACCATCTCCGCAGCTTCAAGCAGAAAACGCTTTCGAAGGGGGCTTGCGCTACAGGTTACACACCAGCCAGATGGCTTCCCGGAGCCTCCTCTCCTCCTGAAACCTGAGCAAATGTCCCCAAGCTCCAAACACGCTGACACCGAGGCTGTCCTCGCCCCCGCAGCTGCAAACGTGTCCTTAGGAAGCTGTTGTGCTTTTAGCCTTTGCCTGTCTCCAGGCTTACAGATTGGTGCGAAAAGAGCAGAGACCTGGAGTCTGCAAGGTAGAACTCTTGGTTTCCATCCCATGTGTTTCTAACTAGGGAAATACTTGAGGAGAATACTGAGAAAATGCATTCTCCCTTGTGTAGCACATGCTACTTATGTAAAATAAATAGATAACAACCCCGGCATTGCTGATACCAGCAGCACACCCTATATAAACGAGACTGAAGGAGCCAAATTTTTGAATCAAATAAGCCAGTAAAGCGGAATAGGAACCTGAGGTGAAGGGAAGCTGCTGGCTGTGAGATAAAAACAGGCACAGCCCTTTTCTTCGAACTCAGCTTAGTCCTCGGATGCTATGGCAAACTCTCGCCTTCAACACGATGAAATGCTAAGCCTGGGTGGGCAGGAAGGGGGAAGGGAGCTGCTGGGGCCGGGGAGGGAGCGGGAGGAACCACAGCGCCTTTGAGGGCTGCTAAGGCATAAAGACATTAAAGAGCCATCAGCAGCTCACCAGCAGAACCCTGCATTTATTACGGCATAGCAAATTTCCAGAGATGAGCTCCTTTCATTTAGGTCTGCAGCTGCCTCTGACATCTCCCAGCTGAAAAGGGCTGAGCATTCTCGCAATATTAAAAACTCAGCTTCTTTTCCTCTTGAAGCTGTAGAGAGGAAAAGCAATAAAGAACGAAATAAAATAAATAGTCCGCTGCGTCCTGGGCGCTTAGGAGGCATAGGAGGACGCTATCTAAATTAACACGGTAAAAAAAAATGGAGTCAAAAGATTTGTTTCTAGAATCCATGCGTGTATCATGGCGCGCATGTAAGCCTTACAAAATGGAATGTGTGGCTCTGATCTTTAAGGTAATGCTGTGAGTCATCCATTAACGGTCAGTCTCCCCCGCTTGGAACTCATTATGTGGCAAGACTCATTATAAATAAATCCTTTTATCAGAAGAATTTACATTCCCACTGCTTATTCCAGGTGCCGAGACAGCTAGGGTCTAATTAACTAATGATGCTGGCCAAACTGCAAAAACAATTTGTTTATCATGTGACAATACCATGCACACATGCAAGAGCCTCTGGTAGCAAAACGTAGGCAGTGAATGTAAAGAGATCATGGCTTTAAAAGCTCATTTTCCATGGGCACAGGGCAGAAACGACACAGGCACTGCATTTATCATATAGCCAGCTAGCAAATGAGACCGCACTTTGCAGGCGGCCATACATACACACGGGGTATATATTAACGGATCTAAAGATGACTCGCTTCGACATCACGTCACTCCGTTTTCACTGCTGTGGGTTTGCTGTTTGCTGCTGCAAGCACCGTGTTCAGCAGCACTTGTTGCATTTGCGATCCTGGTGCCACAGAAAGATGAAACAGAAGAAAACAACAACAATTTTTCATGCAGGAACATTCACGTCTCTCGAATGGAAACGAATTGCTAGGAGGTCCTCCTGATGACTCCAAGCAGAGGAGCACTTAGAACGACACTGGGCAAGGCAGGTGTCTAAAGAAATGATGAGCTACATGGCCTAGCAGAATAATGCTACACAAACTACAATGAAGAACCTGCTTCATCTGTTTTTGTAAATCCAAATGATTAATATCTAAACAGATACCTACAGGAAAAATGAAGTCATATGGAAAAGATTTTCAGTTATAACGTAAACAAGAAACTTTGTGATCTACGGGCAATTTTAAGACATGCTAGCTAACACCAAACAGCTACTCTTCAGATTTAAAAAAACAAGAATTGATTAAGTATTTCAGCTACTGCACTATGAGAGACGAAACCAATCCTGTGTGCTAATGACATACCAGAGAAAAATAGTTAAAAAATGCAGAACTGAAAAGCCAGCACAATAGGATGGTAAGTGAATTTTTAGAATTCTGTGCCATGAGAAAATCAAGAGCATTTTTCTTCCCAATTCAGAATGAAAATGACATGTCATTTTTCTCCTCTGAAATGAATACAAAGATTTTTTCCTTAATCTGATAACTGTGTCAACAAAGGCAAAGGGACCAGAATGAACCTGCAGACCAAATCACTGTCTCTCTTCTCTCTGAGAAGTGCAAAAACCTGAAACATCATGATCCCCGCTGCATCCGCTCTGTGCTTGGTGACCCCAGAGGGGTACCCCACTCCCAAATCCTCCTGGGGAGGGGAGGAAAGGAAAAGCCTGGGAGAGGTCTGTATTGCAGGGACTTGCTGCCCTTTCTCAGCATGCACTCTGCACCTCTTCCCATAGCCCCCCTGCCGTATTTCGGTCCCCTCTCTCCTGGCTGGTAGAGCTCGCAGGGAGGTTGGCAGAAGGGCTGCCTCCCTCTCCCAGCTCTCCCCTATCCTCCACGAGAAAAGCGCTCCCCATCCATAGGCAAAGCAGTGCCTGTCTACAGTTACATTGCAGATATATGTCCCTCTTGCAGAGCAGCAGCAGAAGGCTTGGCTATTTTTGGCTGTGCTCGTATACTGTTCTTTAGGAGTAGTTCATATTTTTTCATGAAATGAAAGAGCTTTTTAATTTTTTTTTTCTGCAAATGAAGCTCTCTGACAGTGCACTGCGTCTTCTCCTTCCCTCTTCTTGTTAGCTGATTAACAGACAAAATCAGAAAAAAAGCTTTTTTTTCCCCCCAGAATATTTTTTCGTGTTGCTGTAAGAAAATTTGTCTAGTTTTTTTTTTTCTTTCTTTCAATAATGATAGGAACAGAATATGCCTTTTAAGTAAAGTGTACACTGCTTGCTTTGATTTTTTTTTCTAGGAAAGGAAACCTATATTCACTCATCTCTGCTGATACTTTAGGTCATACAATGACAGAAAAACAGTTAACAGCTAATTATTTTGGCTTTTTTTTTTTTTTCCCCTTTCAACTCTTCATTAGTGGCCTACTAATTCCATGTCTGAAATGTTAAAAAGAGGACAAAATTAATCTTTTCTTGTTTAAAAAAAGCATGATTTTTTATTGCCAGAGGCTTGGGGTACTTAATTTCAGTACCTTCACAGGTGCCGTTTTTCCTCTCCTACCACACAATGATTTTCAATATAATTTATCATGTCAAACAACTATCCTTAATATTTATGGATTATCTGCCTGCAATGACACTTTTTCGTGGTACAATCTTTCTGTTTTAGCACCAGAACTCCTACTGCTGTGGATAATGTCTATGTGCTGAAAAGAGCTGGCTGAAAGTATTCAATGAAACATTTTTTGATAAGATTTGGCATTCGTTTTAGGTCATTTTCAATGAATACCCCGCATTATTTAAAAATACATTTCAAAATGCCCCACTGAAATTCACTTTTAATTACAGAGGCTCATTTTTCAAATTGAGATGACTTTTCAAAAATAATGGATAGTAAAAAGGAATTTTCTTAGAATAAAATAAAAAACAAAAAGACTCTCTGACTTGACCTCACACAATTTTCTGTTCCCTTAGCTTTTGTTGACTCTTGGCCCACAAGAAATTTCAAGCTGTTCAACTTGGGCAAGAATCTGGAGTGGGAACACTTGACCTAAAAACAACTACATTCCCTTAATCAATCTGCAACTCTTGTCAGGGTGAAACCGGTTCCTCTGCCGGCTCCATGGCCAAGCAGAGCCCCTTAGACCCCTCTTGCTTCTTCACATTGCCAAAGGGACCCAAAGCCCCCAAAACTCATGCCCCAGCTCCTCTTTTTTTTTTTTTTGTCATTCCAGGGGCAGATCAAAAGCACTCTGCTTTCCCAAACAGATGGCATCACTTTAACTTGCAACCACGTTGTCTACATGCATCCAGGGAAGGGTACGGATTATCCCAAGGAAGAACTTGGGCAAGATTATCCCAAGGAAGAACTTGGGCAAGATTATCCCAAGCAAGAGCTCTGTGGCAGCGAGCTAAGCAGCACCCTGAGTGTTCGTTCTGCTCCCTGGCACTTCCATAAATGTTTCCCCTCTCCGGTAGTGTGGGCTTCCCGTTGCATCCGGGTCACTGACATGTGTGAAACTCTGCCTTATTTTAACGGTATCAGTATTAAGCTAGGCAAGTGGAATAATAAATAAGTACACGCTCTCCCCCTGTTGCTATTGTTAAGTTATTATTTGTTTACTAAACTAGGCTTATAAACTTGAAAGGTGATTTAAGGGTTATGAGTTTAAAATTTTTCCAAACGTATGTATGTATATGCGTGTGTGTGTGTATATATATGTGCGTGCATGTATATTTATATATGCATACACACATACAAGAAAAACATCACCCACTCCCTGCAATGGTTCTGCGAGGTTTCTCAAGCAGATGTGTTCACACCATGGGTCCCTCCCTACCCCCTGGCATATCCACCGTGAGCCAGGTCCTTCACAGCGTGCGACTGGGCACTGTCTCAAGCAGCCAAACCGAAGGGAAGTGGTTTGTTCAAAATAATGCTCTTGGTGCACATTTTTTTCCATCCCTAAAGATGATTTGGGCTATTGCAAACAGTAGCTTTGGTTCAATTGCAGTCTGTTCTTGATTACCCTTCTGTGAAAATTCATGCAAGTTTTTTGTTTTGTTTCCAGGGGCGGCGGGGGGGACTGCCCATTTAATACACACTTCTGAACGAACAGAACACTTGCATGTAGATACAGGCTTATCCTGCTTCCTCTGGAAGTGCCCTCTCCCTGCTTGTAGCTTTACAGTCAGCAATTAGACAACAAAGCATCACATCTTAAATAATCATTTTTAGCTGCCTGCTTTATAACCTGCAGCTGCAAAGTTAGGAATAACTGCATTATAAACCAAAAACTTGCAGGATTAATATTTTGCACACAGAAAACACAAAGAGATAAACAGTTTGAGTAGCTCAGCCAGCTCCTTTCCTTCACTACACAGCTCTCTTTGGAGGAAAATGCTAAGATTAAGTTATTGAGGGTAGATTACCATCAACTTTATTGATTGTGTCTGAATCATATGATCACCCACACAGTACTAAAGTCAGTCAGGGCACTGAAATCAATGGAGGTAGGCTGCTTTACACCAGCAGAGAATAAGTCTTCCCATGCCTGCACCAATAATAGCTGTAAGAAACTTCAAGTGGGCTTACTCAGAGGCGAGGGAGCGGGGGCGAAGCCAGTCTCCTGGTTAATCCAAAATCCTGGCCAAGGATCCAGAGGGGGATTATTATTAGAGTAACCCTCTTACTAGCCGTGCTGAGCTGAGCTTGTTAGAAAGGTGTTAAACTCCCCTCAGCCAAGCTTTGCAATAATCAGTTTATGGAAAATTCAATTTGGCAGCAAATTCTTGGCAGTCTCACATCAACTGTACTTACTATATACCAGTCACAAGTGGATGGGCAAAGGTGGCGCAGTGTATTGCTGCCTCCTCTCCCTCCTCCGGGGCCTTGAAATTTGCTCAGCGGTGCTGAGAGGGGGAGGAAAGGGGGTTATGTAACAGGTCTCCAAAACCCAAGCAGACATTTAGGACAAGAGCAGTGGCGGGGGGCAGAAGTTAAAAACAAACATCAACCAGCTGCTGCTGGCAGGAGCTTGGACAATGTTTGTGGGGGCTTCATGGGCAAAAAGACACAGCCCATGTCCTGTCACAACAAAATATTCACCCCAACGGAGAAAGATGTAATGAAGCTGAAGCGATAATGAGCACTCAGTGGATTTCTTCCTGAAATAAGCCCCAGCTGCTGTCAGATCTCTGTCAGTGTGATTGCTGGGGCAGGTTGAGAGGTAGGTGCCCGGGAAGGATGTCCGAGGATGTTGGTGGTTCCCACCAAGCCCAGTCAGTGCCTGGTAGGAGCATCTGCCCCATCCAAACAAGGGCCAGGAACTTCACCTGCCTTCTCTGGGGAGGGAGAAACATCCCCCAGCACACACAAGCCATGAAATCGTGGTGTGTTGCTGCTTGCAGAGTTCCTTGCTTTGTGGCTAGCTCCCCTCTTCTCCCACTAGAAGGCATTACGGGAACCAGGGAGAGCAGGCTCGAGAAGAGACAGATGGCATTTGCTCTCTAATTTTGGTGTTTGAGAACAGAATTTGCACAGTTTGTTCCTCAGTCAATCCTTACTTTCAGGATAAAACGTGTTACCTGCCAGAACATGAGCGGTTCTGAAATATGCTATCAAAAACAAAGACAAATAAAAAAGAGGGGAGGAAGGGGGACTGTCATCTCAAAGAGCTACCGAATTCACATTCCCGAGGTCTGATGCTATGCATAAGGCCTTGGGGACAGTAAAGGCATTCTCTCACTATTACCAAATGCAAAACTACTTTCTCAATATTTCCCAATAGATTTTTAAAGTCTCATTTCATTCTGAATATGCGCCCTGATTACCTTGTATCTGCAAAGCTCTTCTTTACACTTTGAATTTAATATTTTTTCTTTCCACCCCATTTCTTCCTTTTTTAGTCAGGGTCTCTCTCCAGTTCAGGTAAGTACAATTCCAATCCCTAGTTTGTCCTTCTATAATAAAATGCGACCTCAGAGGAACAGCTGTCTTCACCACTGGCTTGAGGAAGGCAAGGAAACTTGCAAAGATTTTTAAAACTCAATACAACACCTACTTTTCCATGTTTGGCTAATTTACACTGTTTTATGCTGTCACTGATATCTGCAGAGTGTGTAAAAGCCAGAGATGCAGTTAAGCGAGCCCTCCCGCTCCACTTGACGTGCCCAAGTGGCTTAATGTTGCTCCTTGCCACCTTCACTGCTGCACTGAGAGATGGGCAGGAGCATGCGAGAGCCATAAGGTGCATGGACAACGCGTGTGCAGAATAAGACGCTCTGCAATTCCCTTCCCCAATATAGAGCAAGCTGATTTCTATGTACAGGAGCCTTTCAGGGATGCATGCTGCAGAGAACATGAAGTAGTGCACTGTCAATGTGACAAGAATGAATTCCCTCACGGCATGAGACAGCCATTGACAACCTGGGGAAGTGGTGGGCGAGAAGGGAAGGAGTATTTTACACGTGCATAACACAGGCTCTGGGCAATTTATGTCTACCCCAGCAGCACCTAACGTCAGCAACTGAAATGAGGCAGGAACCCATGGTCTGTTTGGACCCTTTCCCTCTCTGAGGCACATGTGCACATTCATCCCCATATATCATGTTGATGAAGAGTCTAAAATTCAAATTCAAAGCATTTTTTTTCTGCCACTTCCCTTCCGCCAGCCACCACTCGTGCTGCTGAAGGTGTAAATAGGTCAGGTGTTTCCATGGTCACAGTGAACCAACTAAGCAGTTGGGGTTCAGCAAGAGTCGTGGGCTTTTTAATTGTTCCAGTGCCAGGTAGCACAAAGTGTGTGGCACCACACTGACAGTGCCTAACTATCTCCTCTTGTTGCAGCGCTGCTCATCAGCAACTTGATCATTGGCAATGGCCCCATCTCCCCTTGAAACTTAGCTCCTGCAAGCTTCAACGGGCAGCTCCCCCCATGGGGTAGCACTGATGAAAAGTACATTTCACACAGAAAACGTCTCTTTGCACTGCCACTGCAAGTCCTAATTGCTGGTTCTAACGCAGCATTGAACCTACTCGCACAAGGTGTAATTAAATTATGACTCACTGCCACAGGACATTGCAGAGGCCAAAAGTACAAAATGTGCCTCAAAGGGGACCAAATTCATGAGGGTTATGTCTATTAAACATGGTGTTTCGGATGACGAGCAGCTCAGGAAATCCCTAAACCTTTCAGTGCCCAAAGGTGAGGAGGTGCAACACAGAAAGGTCTTCCTGTACTTACGCCCCATTTCCTTCCCAGAGCCTCTGCTGTTGGCCAAGATCCTGAGCTAGATGAACCTTTCGTTCCTCACCTCAGCACTGTCCTTGTGCTCCTCACTCTATGTAACACAAAGGAGAATGGTGGAGGTGATGGCTCTGAGTCTGAACAGCAGAGATGTCTCTGACCATAGCTGATACCTTGGATGGAAATATGCAGAGTACCAGTGGGGTTTGACCAGGTGTCAGAAGGCATTTGCTGAATTCTGTTTTCCCCCCCATGATGAATCACCTGATTACTATGGTACAAATCATCTTTCTCTCATTGAAAAGCACCAGATCTTTTGAGTGTCACAGACCGATCTACTTGTCAATAAAAGACTTATTTTCTGGGCCCAGATATGTGAGTCTGACTAGCATTGCGCATGAGAGCTCTGTCAGTAATGGGATAATTCTGCTCCATAACCAGCCCCCCAAACTCATGCCTGTTTCAGCTGTTGAGGAAGAGGACTCACTGTTGGCAGCCTTCACAAAAGGCTCCTCGGCAATACAGGACAAGGCGCTATGAGGAAGAGCCAGAACAAGACAAGGAAGCCACTTCTCCGTGGCTGGCCTGCTTGCAGCAGCGAGAGCTCTCCTGCTTCCCGGCTTCCAGCTCTATACAACTCTCTTCTGCAAACGGTCAAACAGATAGAGCTCCTGTTTTAATATCACCAAAAAAGATAATAGTAATAAAAATATTAATAATACAAATATGCTACATGATCCTAGAATTTCAGTTCAGGCTCTAATTGAACATGACTGAAATACTGCATCTTCTTTCTTGGGTCCATCATTAATCTCTTGGGCTAACAAAGAAAAAAGAGGACCTATGTTGCAAACCCCTCTCTCCATAACCAAACACATCTCGGGAACCTGCTCAAAGGCAGGCCTGCATTTCCCTGACTCACTTTTTTTTTTTTTCTTCCTCTCTCCCCCCCGCAGTGTAATCTTATTCAGACACATCCTTCTCTTAAAATGAAAAAGAAAACCAAAGTAAAATCTCAGGTACCTTTCCCTGATTTTGTCGGTGTGGCTCACTAGAGGACACTGAGACTACGATCTTACCGCCTGAACCATGCTGAAGTCAATGACACTCTTCACATCTGTTCATTTGTCTTATCAAGCTGGGGCCTGAGACTTGTTGTGCTGCCTCCTGCCGATGCTGCCATCACAAATAACTGGCACCAACCAAAGCGACTGTTCTTTGCCTTGCCCCTCCGCCTGTCGTCATCTCACACTACCTAAGGGGCCTGAAATTCAAGGTGTGGCTGAAAGCCTGAAAAACAGTTGGGAGGGTTATAAGCAGCTCAGCTCTCTCCTATCATATTGGGTTGACACTACTCTTATACCTTCTATGTTAGAAATATGGAATTTTGATTTCTAGGCAAAAATTCTCAAGCTTAATTATTACGTGAGGCTTTGTGTTTACACAAAGCCCAGTCTGTCTCCAAAGCCTGATAAATATAAGTTCCCAGTTTGAGAATATTGATATTTTCCTCCTTGATATTTTTTCCTAAGTGAAATGAGGATCAGCAGAGATTTTCTTGCCTAGCAGCATCAGATCAGATCACCTTGTCATGACAAATAACCTTTCCTTATTCATTGGCATTAGCAATGCCCGTGCAGCTCCGGGAATAGTGTGTTGTTGTTGCAGCTCATTACTGCACTGTCAGCAAAAGGATAGCAATGGGATTGAAATCCTACCCTGAGATATGTGTGTGCTGTTTGGAGCCTGGAATGCAGAGCAGTATTTTTTTTCTAGTCCTTCCACAACGGCCTCTCTTCCACAGCAACTGATGGGTGGCTGTAAAAAAGTTCTTCAGAAAGTCAAAGAGGACATAGTAGGGGTGCCAGAAGACCTGTTTCTCCCCTCTAACTTTTTTTCTGATTTTGAGCAAATTGTATTGCCTCTCTACCGAAGATCCCTCATGAGAAATACGCACGTTAAAGTATTTTACAATGCTTGGTAAATATATAAAAATCTACAAATAGAAAAATAATAGCAAACCAGGTAAAATTCCTCCTATTACTTAGCTATCATCTACAGAAACTTTCTTTTTGTCCCAGACGGATTCTTATAATTAAGATAAATCTAATGTTGGAACCAATTCATTTCATATATAATTACTTACTCCCTCACATGCACTTCCTCCATCCTCATTTTCTCTCTTATGTAAAAATTTCTAGTACTGCTAACTAACTAGATTTAGCTCTATTAGGGTTATTTGTAATGTAGCAATGATACAATCATTAAAAATACAGGGGTTTGGGGACAAGACATGATTCTGTAGGGAATGTATCGCAATACTATGGAAACTAGACCACAGGATTTCATATTGTATAACCTAGCGGTCTCAAAGTCCTGTATTGTAATCCTATGATGCCAATGTTATACGGAACAACAAGTAATCCTAAAATCCAGTTAGCATAGGTTTAGTATACTGCAGAAGCACAGGGAAGAACAAGAAGCTATCCAGTCATGTTAAGCTACCATATTTACTTGGAAAACAAAATGCTTTGTTTTGCTTTGCAGACTTTGCTTTCCAAATTAAGCCTTTATTTATTCAGGAGGTCTGTATAGAAACTGCTGGGCCATGGCCTGGTATCCTGAGTCAAATCATGGGTCACAGTGCACCTATTCAAAAAGAACCTCTCTGCCCTAGTCAAGTCTGAAAACTCCTTATCATGGATCAGAAAATGGGAGGTAAGCAATCAGGCACATTACAAAGCTCTAACTACAACACCTGCTTTCTTAATAGCTTCTAAAACTCAGATACAAGTGTAGCAAAACAGACATTATGCTATTCAACTTCACTGTTGATTTTATGAATGCTCACTTGGACAGCCCTACTAGTCCCAACACAGACCCTATCAAGACACACACAAAAGGCTCCCCTGTCCCTTCCCTTATTCATTAACAGCATGCGTCCTAATTAGCAATGGCGTGCAAAAGGGCATGGTTATACCAGTGAAATCACTGGAAATAAGAGCTTAACTCTGTGAGTAGCTTCTTTCTTTATTTTGTCCTCTCCTGCTGGATAGTTGTCCTTTAAATGTGGACAGCTGGATAGCTGTCATTACGTGGAATGGGATTCCTGAGGGGGAGACAAGCCGCCAACAAAAACCCAGCAGAAAGTATGCTGAAACACATTGCACAAGACCTCAAATGTCGAGGCTATGTAGATAATCTTAGCACTGCCATTCTTTGACTGCTCACTAACCCTTAGATCTATTTTAGAAAACTTTTCAGTATGAAATTTCCTCCACAGTGCTTGGTGTTTTAAAAGAAAATGAAAAGGAAAGGAAGTTCTTTAACCGATTTGAGGGGGTTGTGGATAAGGCCTTTGAAGGTACTTCAAAATATTAACAATATTTCCCACCCATCTCTTTTTTAAACCAAGAGATGCTAACCTGTTTCTTTAGCTATCCCTCCCAGATTGCTAAATCAATTAATAGATTTCTTAAGCGAATGCATTATTAATGCAATGTCGCATGCAAATGCTATTTATCTACTCAGCACCAACATGAAGACCCAGCCTGAGGAACCCAGCTAATTCGCCCCTGTAGCAGCAGGTATAGATGTCTGTTTCCTTGTATTCAAATAAAAATGAGTAAGAGAAAAAAAAGTCACATGCTGGGGGGCGGGGAGAAAAGAAAAAAGCAAAGCCCTACAGAGAATGATAAACAGGAACACTTGGAAACTCAAGGGCAGAAGTCAAAACCATGGCCCTCTATGTATTACCATGTACCAGATATAATGAATCAATGCCTGGGGCAAACCGTCTGCTTATCCCCATCTTCCTAACAGCCCTGATAGTAAATGCAAGAAAATAAGGTGTTGTAACCACAAAAACAACAGCGAGGCCTCAGCTCTAGACAGTGACATTCGACAAGCCACAGGGAAAGCTGTTTCGTAACCTTAGCTATGACAACTGAGAACCTACAGCTGCAGGAATACTTGACTTAGGTCTGGATCAGCCTTAGATTACACTGACTATATGCAGCAAACACAGCTTTATTCATGCCTGACTACTGCAAATAAGAGTCCCTGCCTCCTTACTTGTTTCCTTTTGAGAAAGAGTCAGAAAGTATTTTTTGCTCCAGCATTGCCTGGAGGATATATAACAATGTGAGTTTATTTATTACCCATCACTTTTACCCAAACATTTTCTACTGTGTCAGACCAACCATTTATTATATCATTTCTCTCCGAGGTCTCAACATCATCCATCACCGGTAGTCACCCACCCTGCTTCTGCTCTGGGCTTTGCAAGCACTGGGATCTGCAAGTAAGGCTGCCGGGAACCTGGTTGTTTTCTATTTTGCCATTCTGCCATTACCACTCTGTCTGCCTGGAGCTGCCAACATGTTGCAAAGGCTTCAAAGTGACACCAAAACATCCTCTACTAGCATCTCCTTCATATAGGGGGTGCAAACCTGACCATTTGTAACACCTCACCTCCTCCTTCCTTTACCAAGAAGGCAGGTAATCAATGGATGGGGCTTTAGTTTTGAGGAAAATTTCTGCCTTTCCACTCCCCACTTTCATTTGCCCGAATACCTTTAGCCTTTACATGGGGCTGTGGAGATTTTTACCTAACCTTATATAATTGCTGCAGGAAGCAGATAGTATAAGCAATGGTGCAGTTGCCATTGCAGAAGCAAGAAGATGGCTGCATTTGCCAGAAAAGCAGCATGAGTAACCCAGCATCAGATTGATTTCTCTAAATTCATATCTCAAGGCATTTAAAGCAAAGCAGCTGCAGTAAGAATATGTTAAAGTCACTCGCATTTGCTAGTGAAGTTTGTCAATCAGTGATACATGAAGGGATGGGTCAAGAGGGACCTAGAAAGAGAACAAAGGCTCAGCTCCATGGGGGTACATCCTCCTCAAATGTAAAAGATGAACCAGATAATCTATTTTATTGCATCTGTAACCTCTGGTGAGATCATTCATGCATTCTTTTTTCCTGCTTGCACAAATTTTCCCTCCTTTTTGGAGGTGTGAGTCTATAAGCAGTGTACAACTATATCTGTAAATAAACTTGTCTGGAAATTGCCTTTGCTCTGGAGAGCATCTGGTAGAAAATCTGTCCCAGTCTTTGCTTCACAGTCTGCCTGCCAAACCGCCTTTCTCCCTATCTTTGAGCCCTAGTAAGGAGGGGACAAACCATGATTAAATTTTCTGTGACAAAAAGGGAAACATGTTCCTTACAAATTCACAGAAGCACAGTATGGACAACATATTACTGGTAGATACCATGCTTGCATGTTTAGGATCATGGTTAGCAAGGCTAGTGATAACTAACTGGGTTGATTTTATGAGTAGCTTGCCCATGTTTTGTATGTGTCCATTATTACAGTACATTCTTCCCTTTGCTTATCACTAAATTAAAGCAATTCTGACCAGGCAATGTGTTTACAGTAGCAGAGGGGATTACTATAATGTTTAGAAATGTAATTGGATTTTTTCATAATATGTTGTAGTGATATTGCAAGATAAATACCCAAGAAATTACTGGAATATGATGGCAGGGTAAGTTATGAGTGCAATGTACTATATAATGTAATACAAGAGCCCATAAAGCTGTAATGTCAGTTTCCTATGAAATTGATACATAATTTTAATAAAAAAAAGAATTTTGCAGATAGAGTAATGACTCCATGACCCGCTCGGTGATGAAAGGTCAGCCGTAAAACTTATTTGTATATGCCCTCTAACTTCCATCCACAATCAGAAATTTGTACGTAAAATAGGAGAAACATTTTATTCTCCTCAAACTTTTGTAACTCTAGGATTCTGCTGTAACCGTTAAGAAAAATCCAACTTTTTATTAACATGCTGTACTATCTCATGGTCAGTCTAATCTATTCATACACAGCAATGCTGGAGATCCACATGCCCATTTGTGCTTTGCTGTGTGAATCTAAGAGCCTTCATAGAGTGATAGGCCCTGCTCTCCAGGGGCCCACTTTGCTGCTGCTCTTCTGAGGTAATCTTAGCTGCTGAGTTTAGCAGCCGTGAAATCCACTTACAAATACCACAGGACCCCAGCCACCTTGCATTTTAAAAGTGGCATCAAATTTATAAATGGCCTGAGAGCCACTTAGAGAGATGAATTCACAAATGACTTTCAATGGGAGCTGGCCATGTAATTTCTGCAAGTCTTTGCCAGCTCTCCCTTCAACACATTATCAGCACTGGGTGTTACCACTGGCGTTACCCTGTCTGGATTCATGCCTAAGAGTTTCTTAAGTGTTTCCTGGTTTGAGGTGTTGCAAATTCTGCTCCCACCTCGAAATAAGGGAGACAGAAACCAGGTTGGTTGGGCACTGGGGAGCAGAGAGGGTTCCAGAGAAAGTTGAAAGCATGAGTCAGAGATGGATAAGATGCTCATAGTTTACATAACATCCACACTGCTGACCCGTCGCGTGGAGAAGCCAGCGCAGGGCTGGCTCAGGAGAGGTCACGAACAGCGTGACAGTAGCTCGTAGCATTGCCATAACTCACAGTCCTTGGTCTGAGGCATCAGCCCAGCAAGGGGCTCACAAAAACAGAAGCAGTTTCGGTTCCCTGAGGCAAAGGGCTCCTGGAGAGCTTTGAGGCATGACCCAGCAGACAGTTGTCTCAGATAACATTGAGCAAAGGCACTCTCTCCTTTCCTTTTCAAGGCCATCTTAAAATTTTAATTGCCTCTACTAAAACCCTCTCCTGAAAGACACACACACACCTAGCCTGCATCTTGAAACATGACACACATGAAGTGGGCCCTTTCTCACCAAATTGTATTGTCCATTGACACACTGATCCATGTTTGACACACACTGTGATTATTTCTTCCATGATTTCCATAAAAGTCATTCAACGGTCTTCCATAAGACTTGTTCACTGCTGTTTCTTTCACCCATACATAGGAACATTACGGTTGGTGCTGATCCAAAGCCTAACAAAGCCAAGGAGGAGAGTCCCACCAATTTCAATGTGTTTTGCAACAACCTAAATCTCTGGGAGCACTGCAGAAGCCACCCTTCTGCCCTTGGTAATGCACCAGTTCAGAGTAATACTCTCTGATTTTCAAGAAAAAGGTTGTTTTTTTTTTTTTTTTTGATCTTGTTTGAATTCAGAAGCAGCCCTAGACCTTTGACTGCCAGCAGACAGCCTCACACTGCAAAAAGAGCCTGCAAGACATCTTAAATAAGCCAGCTCCACTCGATACACGAGCAGGCACATAAGCACGATGTGGGCGCATGTGCATGCGCGTGCCTGTTATTCGACCAACAGCACTGTGTGCCACTGCAATCTGCTCGGATCTACCTTTCGGTCCTGCAAGATTTTTACCGCAAAGAGAACAGGTGACCAGAAATGTATCTGCAAAGCATTATAAGCTTTTCAGCTCCCCCTTTTTCTCTTCAGCCTTTATGCCAAGTAAACACCGAAAAAAGGAAAGAATGAGGACAGAGGACTTTTCATTAACCCTCAGCAGACAGATAACTTCTGGCAGAGCAACAGCCCTTCTCCCCTCCCTACTAAGGCAGTCAGCATGTTTAATTTCTTTTTGTATATCTCTCCCATGCTTATTATTAAAACACGTCATTGCCATCTAATCACCACTGGAATGGAGGGCAACTTTGCACAGGAGCACTCTAAAATTAGAGAGCACCAATTAAAATTAATGCAAAAGGAGAGCACTCAGCTTTTGCTGCGCTGCAAAGAAACCAGGGGTAATTCACGAGTAAATGCAAACCCACATCTGCTAATTTCTGCGCTGCTGATATTTGAACATCTTCTCCTTACCCTTTCGGCAAAGCGAAGGGAGCCCCATGAAGGAGTGGCGCAGCTTTCCACTTGCAGGACGCGACGCCGGCGACTTGACGAGCTTTCCTCAGCACTGGGCGCCCTCTTCGTGTCCTGCGGGCGGCCGAGATGAGCCACCGGGGGACAGGCCGTGGCAGCGACGCCGCTGGGCCCTTCCCGATATAACGGCAAGGCCGGTGCCAGCGGCGACGTGGGGCCAGGCGGGCGGCCAAGGGCCGCGTCGCCTCGCAGCTGTCGTGAGGCGCACGCGGCAGCCATCAGCTGTCCGGCTAATATTAACCCACGCGGCCACGGTTTGTGTGTGACTAGTGGGAAAGCACGATGAAATACGGTGCTACAGTGAGAAGACAGAGCAGCCTTGTGTTGTAAGTGACTCACAAAAACCCAAATCAAGAAAACCTTCACGCCCTGCATAACCTCCAGTGCTACCATAGCATGTTAATGTCCTGCTTATAAGGATAAGACTCCCAGCAGCATGAGGGTGTCTTTAGCTAAAAGGAATTTTTGCAACACTTGATTTCCCAGGGCATCCCAGGGATCTCCAGGCACCTAGGGAAGTGATAAATTTATGCGCTGCAGTAACGATAAGTACCAGAGGGCAGCTTAAATACAAATGCGAGCTCCAGTGCCAAATTCACCAACTCTGAGCAGCTTACTGCAGATCATCTTCCACAGTTTGAGCTGTAAGCTTTCTTAATGCACCCATTTTGTTTTCCTAAAATGATTATGGTTAAGATGAGAGGGGAATAAAGCAAGAACTGCAAGGCCCTGCTTTTTGCAAGATCCATTTGAGAAGAACAAGACCTGAGGGTGCTAGTGTGTTTTGGGGGAGAAATATCTGTGGGGAAGCTCACATATCAGGTTGTGAAAGGTGTAAAGTCTTGCTGGGTTTATACTGACTGAGCTGTTATTTTAAACTATGTCAGGAACCAGATGGTGCCTTTTTAAAAAACTTGATTATAATATGAAATTAAGAAATACACCAGATCCTTTTGTGGAACTGTAGAATTAAAGGAACAAACACCAAAAGTAAGCATAGAAACACCTTGGCTTCTGAAGGAGCAAACTACAACAGTCCATGAAAGAAAAATATATTTGTGCATGTACTCTGCTGCAAAACATGGGAGGCTTCCTAGATTGCTAAGTTAAAGAAAATATGTGGCATAGCCAAATCCCTATGTTTCCCCTAGTAGTAATGTGTAGATACATTGGTGGTTGAGTGAGAGTTCAAAAATAAATCTCCAGCCTAGCGATTAGGGCGCTCCACCAAGTTCTAGTCCTGCTGCTGGAGTTTTGGGAAGGTTTGGGAAGGCTCTCCTCCCTCCTTCACTACTAGCTGCCTTGTTTGCTTACCTGTCCAAATCAGGATGCACTGCCTGAATTGCAATAGCCAAATATCCCATACTGATAGACTGACTAGTCTTCTACAGTTTAAAAAATGTTTCCATTTCATCACTACCTCTCTGTTTATATTTGTTTTAAATATTTAATCTAAAAATGTTTAGATCTTTCAAATAACAGAATTGGTAGGTTTAGAAAAATCTTTTTCTCTTTTACAACCTTTCAGAGAAGAGGTATCAGCTGATTAGAGCTACCTAATCTAGCCTTCTAGAGGAAATAACATTTCTCTTGAGAAATGAGGATTCAGATCCACTTCTTCCCACCTTTGTAGCATGGAGAAGTGGAATGTGAGAAGCCTGATTTATCCTAACTTGACACAATCTGTTCGGTAACCATGGGCAGCCATCTACATAAGCAAGTATATTTAATTTTTCTTTGCTTTATTCAGTTTCTGTCAAAGGCATTAAGCTTACTGAGGAAGAAAATTACAGCTTTTCGTAAGAGAGGAAAGCATCAGGCATCGGTTTAATGAGGGACGTTTGTTGCGGAGGTATGGGATGCATATCTGTTTCAGGAGGTGTTTTAGTGTGCCCTTAGCCATATTCTCATCGGAGTAACTCCAGATCAAGAAAAGACAGAAGGTAGCTGCAAAGCTTGAGTGCAGATATTATCTCACTTCTAGACTGGGATTTAGGTGTCTGTTTTGGACTTGGGACAATATGCCAACATATGCCATTAGAAAGTAAACATGTCAGAGCAAGGATTTGGCATGTAAAGCCATATTCTCCAAGAGAGTTATAATAAGTAATAGAGATTCTGGAAACTCCTTACTTCTTTTTTCTGCCTTGGATTCCAGCTTTTTGCTCTTCAGCATAGCAGCAAACCAACTATTCCTGCAGAAATGGTGTGTCCCCTTATGGCCACCATATAGCTGTAATTCAAGACCCTGAGCACAGCTGGTATCATCACTCAATATTGCACAAGCCCTTGCAATATGAAACAAGCTGCTCAAGACTCTGGCATTAGACTAGTGTTGGACCTACTCCTGTAGATGTGCCTGCATGCATTTCACACAAGATTTTGCTCTACTACTGAGATTTCTTGCCTATATTCAGATTTCTGTAATGGTGTCACAGCTTTCCAAGCCAGTGAATCGTCTCCCATGATGTTGTCAACCTAGTTTGCTATGCACCATCACAAGAAACAACATTACAGTAATGAGAGGAAAAGCATGTTTCAGTCAAGCTCTTCCATTCCCTGTTGTTTTCAGCTTCGAAACCTACACCTAAGGTTATGGGAGGACAAAAATAGTTATGACCAGATCTAGAGAAGACAGACACTGAGAAGCCACACTCAGCTTCTGCCTCACTGTGACCATGTCTCAGTGGTCACTACAACACTTTCCATATAGCTATAGCTAGGTGAATTCAGCTGTATTTAGTCCCAGCAGTACTAAGCAGCTGGGGGAACAGCTTATATTAAAGATTATGCCAATAAAGACCATAGCTTATGTGTCCCCTCTCTTTTTCTATTGCTAAAACTCACAGTGGAATTGATTCACTTCCTTTCACTACCTAAAGGAAAACTAGCACTACAAAAGCCCCTCTCCACCAAGCTACAGAATACCCAGAGATGGCTGTTGCCAATCCTTCCTCTTGAAACTGGTCCTCTTTTAGTGGAGTAGAGGCAGTAAATTCTTATGAATGAGACAAAAGAAATCCTGAGTTTCTAGCCAGTGGATATGTACAAGGGAATATTCGCATACTCCAGCAGCAGGACTAGAACTTGGTGGAACGCCCTAATCACTAGGCTGGAGATTTATTTTTGAACTCTCACTCAACCACCAATCAATCACCCTCAGAAAAATTTGAGTATTTTGATGCATGTGGAGGTATTTCCATCATTGGTTGCTAAAGGCAAAAACTTGGTGAGTGTATTAAGCATATCACTTCATCTGAAAATTAACAATAGAAGCAGTTTGCTACCTAAGGTACAAGAAGTATTACACGTGAATGGGAACTATGTTTTAGGAGATAAGGCTGACCAATAGCTCTGACCTGCTCAAGTCCTGAAATGAGTTTTCCAGAAAACCCTAACTCCGCTCACACCAAAGTCCATAATTAGCCCCTCTGCACCATTCTGTGGAAGGCTGGATTGATCATGATGTTAGCATAAAATTAATTCCAGGCCAAGCCCTTACATGACAGATTGGCTTAATGGTTTCTAAAATAACTCCTTAGGCCTGTGCTGTACCTAGTCTCAGAAAACCAACCCTTCACAGTATCGCAGAGTGCAGTGCAGTGCTGTGGGAAGTCATCGTGAATCAGCAATAGCAGGAATCCATCAGCATCCTCACTGCCCTGTCACTGGGATTCAACATCCATAGTGGAGGTCAAGGGAAAAAACTAATTACACGGTTTTAAAGCATGAATTAAAGCAATTTACGGAGTAAGGGAAAAATCGTCAATTATTCTCATAGCTACACTGTGTTTTATCCACAGATGAGCATACTTACCAAAGAGCACAGAGACAGAAACCCTCACTGCTTTTGGTGGCAATCCTAAGGAGAAGAGGCATTGCAGAGCCATTAAAAACAGGGAACAAAAAGAGTCAGTGATGGAGTTGAGGCCTTTAGGAAAGCATGCAGCATCTCAGCAGAGAAAACACACATCATGCTATGCAAATTATATTCAGATCCTAGACCAGGAAAGGAATACATTTTTTATATTTCCGTACATTATTCAGACAGCTACTAGCATCAGTGACTGCTTTGGGGTGACTTGTGTAACACATGTGGTGCAGGCATCATGTTTTGGGAATCCCTGGGCTTGACAATGCCTCTTCCAGGCAGTAGTGCATGCTGAGCACAATACGGTCTCTAAAAGTCCCGAGGAGTTAATGCAATTGCTGATATATGAAAACAGGAAAATGAAGATGCCTCAAAAAAAAAAAAAAAACATGCATCAAAACTGCGTTGAAGTGTGGAGCACAAGACAGGGAAGAGAAGGGGTGTTAAAGTAGCAATACTCAATTGCAACCCTATTTGCAAATTATTATGCAGTGTGGGAGGAGAAATGATTCTGTGCCCTCATATTTTTGCTTTTCCAGACCCATACAATTTAGCTATTTGCTTTTAGCCTCCGGGGACCTGTGCAACTTCTGCTGTTTGAAAAGAACCTAGCTGTGCCGATGAGCTGACAAATCCAAAATGCCTTCCACCCCCAGCCCCTGCTGCGTGCCAAATTGCTATGTGTGCACTTGTGCACCACCACTTAAGATCCATCTTCGGTAGTTGCCAAAAATGACCCCCCCCTTCCCCAGTTCTTTCCGGCAGAGAGAAACAAGGGGAGAGGGGGAGAGACAGAGCGACAGAAAGAGTGCGCTGTGCACTTAGAAAGCCAACTTTTATTTTTAGAGACTTGAAGCACTGCTCAAGCACAGCTTGCTGTCACCTCAAACAGCAGACATTCTTCCTGAAAGAAAAATTATATAAATATATATATATTTGATATATACATATATATATATAAAGAAAATCGCCTGGCAGCTCAGCATTAGACACGTACCTAAAAATGCCCCTGAATGCCATAAAAGCCTACCTGAGGCATAAGGGAGGACGACGAAACAAGGCTAAAGGTTCATTTATGCTGCTCCAGCACTGCTCTAGGAGCATCCTCATCCAGTGCTGCCTCATTTGCAAGCAGCCTGGTGCTGCCAACGTTTCGGAAAGACCTCAAAAGTGCCCGTTTTCCTTCTTTTAGCAACCACATAATGATCTTTCATGAGAGGAGAGGTGACACTGAGGACTGGCAGGGCCCTGGGAATTCACTCCCGCCACAGTGCAGCACTGCAGATTGGCAGCACGTGCAGGTGAAAAGCAAGCACTCAGAGCTCCAGCTTCAAAGGGCAGCCTTCGCCTCCAGTGCCCCTGTCACGCTGCCGTCTGGCGCAAAAGGGAGCAGAGGCGGGAGGTGATTAAGGGTGCTTAACTGAAGAAAAAAAAAAAAAAGCCAACACAACAGCAACAAAAAAATGTTTTCCTCATTTTTAACCAGCAGAAAAAAAAAGATCTGCAATAAAATCTGGATGGTGAGTCACACTGGGCTGGACTTCTAAACTGCCAGGAACATTAAAAAGGCTACAGGTTGATATTCAGAGGGATTGCCCACAACTTTTAGCCTCCCATTTGTGTACTGATGGTACCCACAAATTCATCCTTGTCAGAACCTATTAGCAGTACAAGTGTCTTCCAGATGAGAAGCTTTTACAACTTATCTTAAAAAAATATTCTGTTCTGTGTTCAGGTTCATGTGTTGGCTAGCAACTGCACTGAAAATGTCTTCACAATACAGGGAGGAGAGCAACTTCAAGACAGCATTACCAACCAGGCAAGCCATAATTATATTTCACTCACAGCTCCCCTTCCACCCCCCAATTATGTGCAAAGCTCATCCCATGCTGCTGCCAGATCCACCCTTAGCATCTCTTATCAGGGCCAACTCACTTCCCCCCGCATCCCTCCACCACTGAGTTCTCCTCTTAAAATGCTTCCGACTTGCAAGCAAGAAACAGAGAAAACAAAGATTATTACTGTGTTCAATCCCCGTTCCTGATCTATCACAATCTCGCACTCATTAGCATGACTGACTCCAGTTTTGAACAGAATACGACATCCCTGTTTCTCTTGGGGGGGGGGCGGGAAGTTTCCCCCATTTTTGGTCCCGATTCTGCAGCATGTTTGTTTATAGGTTGATAATAAATCCTTCCCTTGCCCTCATCTGTATCTGTCACTGTATGTGTCAGCTTAACTAGTAACACTAACACTGTACTGGACAGATACATATTCATCCCATGATCAGTTTCAGGACTGGAGACTACACCATTGCTGTCCTTCTGGTATTCATATCTCATGGCCATTGATTCCTTACATGGAAACAGAGCATTTAAGTAGCCATTTATTCTCCTGGAAGTTGGCAGCACATATATATGTATACATATATATATGTATATATATACACACACACACGTGTATATATACACGTGTGTATATATATGTATATATACACATATATATACATGTGTATATATATATGCATATATATATATATATATATATGAAGTCACTTCTGAAAGCTGCAATTTAACCATTGAAATCCTAGGAAGAAAAGGATGCATACCTCATGCTGTCCCACTGATCATGCTCTCAGATGTTATTAGTTTGTAGAGCAGGAGGATTATGGTTTTCTTTCTCAGAAGCTCTGTGTAATTTTTTGAGATTGGCACTGCACAGAAAGCATGGCATGAAAGATATCCTGAAAGCTTGGCTCAAGCACATAGAAACAGATTTTTTTCCTTTTCTTTTTTCATCCTCAAGTTTGCATAACAAAATAGTGATGCATAAGTGTTCACTGGAAAAACACAGCTCTAATGATTTCCAGGGGAGTGCAAGGGGGCAACAAGGGGAGTAGTTGACCAATGCCAGTCTACTTGTCATGATACCACGTTTGGAGGTGCAAAAAGCAGACACAACAAGTGTTGCATTGTCGGCTCTCAGCAGCACCAGCCCATCTGGCAAGTGAGCCTCGTGTGTTAAAACAAGGCAGCAGACCATATTGTGTCATCCCTTTTTGTGCAAACTGCCTCCCGCCATCTACATTTCAATGGCGAGGAGAGGGAAGCTGAGCTCCACAGCTGATAGCAGGGTATGGCCTGTGGGGTCCTCTTTAATGCCTGGACATTCTCCACAAAGGGCACCTGTTCATACAAAGCTACTAGAAAACTCAGAGCAAAATTAAGAATTTTCCGTTTCCTAATGCATGCCTTGACATTTTAGAAGCTGCTAACAAGACAGGAAAACAAAAAACACAACAGCTGAAGTCCCCTTCCCTTACAAGGTGCTCGCAGCACATTCCCTGCATCAAGCAACACGACAGTTTAATGCAGACAGTGGCTATTTCACAATGGGGTCATCTTACCCGTATGGAGACATGAACGAAAGATGCCAGGCACACTCCGGACAATAAAACGTGGAGTGTTTGCTGCCAGGGTAGATTTTGGTCTGTTTCTTTTAAGTTGTCCGTTTGCAGTACTCATTTTCGGTTTCAAGCACGTGGAAAGCAGACAAAGTCGGCACCTCAGCCTTGGGCACGTGCAAAATTTTTAGTGAGTGCAATCATTTAGGTAACTGTTCTGTGAATGCTTTTTTTCTTGCTCATCTGCTTGTATAAAAGATAATAATGTAGAAGGAAAATGTCAGTATAAAACAGAAAAGGAGGCAGGAAAGACACGTTGCAAATACTATGCAAAAAGAGATAAGGATTAAACGCTGCTCCTTCGCAAAAACTAAATATGCTTTTATTTGTTTTGTAATTCTAAACAGGTTATGCCCATTACAGCACCTCTGGAAACAGAGCAAAATGCCAGCCAGGAGGTAGTGAAACGGGCTAAACAGTGCGAGATGCCACACCAAAAGTCAGAACTGGCACCTAACCCCCAAACAGAGTCAGGGCTGGGCACAGACGGCTCCCTGGCGGCCACCTCCACCGCGGGCTTCTGGCTGAGCTGTTGGGAGACAGGAGGCCCGAACTCATTACGATTCCTGCCAGCAACAGTTTAGCAAAGCCATCATCAAGATGGGGTGGATGATATACTTGACGTTTTTGAAGTAAATAGCGAGCTCTTTATCACAGGAACACCTACTACAGTAGGAAAGAGAGGTTTAATAGATCATGGGCCACTATGACGTGTGAAATCAGCACTCATCTTTTTAAATGAGACTCTAAGAGCAATAATCACTCTTCCCCATATTATATTTCACTCCCCTTGGTCTTCAAATGGCAGTAATAAAATGCTACTGTTCTGCTAGTAGATTCAATATCCCATGGTTTGAGGATTGCTGAGCATTATCAATATATTGGTATATATTTGTATTCTTTAACACTTTTAAAACACTGCAATACTAGTTTATTTGACACAGTCTCATGGCAGAACCATAAATGGATGGACTTTTAGTTCAAAATGGATGACAATGGGGAAAGAACAGAATGCAGAACATGAGGCAATTGTGTAGCTTGACAATTCATAACACTACCTGTCTTCTGCTGCCTGGTTATTTATGACTGGGTGGGGAGATAAAGGAAAGAAGGATAGTTGCAGCAAGGACAGCTTAATTTAAAACATTGTCACTTGCTCCCACCAAAGTCGAGTTCTCAATATATGTAACAGGTGCATCGCTTCTGAGCAGATCCCTAATAACAAAATCAATTTAAAATAGAGTCTTTCTAAAGGAAAGATGAACAAAGAGGGAACAAAACAAAATCAGAATGCTATTTTAGGTGTGGGCAGTGGTATTTCAGCTTGATACTGCTGGCTACCAAGAGAGAAATTAAAGCACCTCAAATTTCTAGCTTCAGGGAAAAGCAGGGAATATGTAGCTAAGCTCTAGTATATGTCTTATCACAGTAAAAACACCTTATAACTTCCTTTATAACTTCCCAAGTTAAAAGTCCTCATCATCCTAGGTTCGTATTTCATGCTCAAACTCAGATCAGGCTTTAGCCACCAGAGCCTGCCTCAAAAAAATGTACAGCAAAATAGACATGAAGGGTGGTAGGATGTTCCAGGATCACCCATCATATTGGTAACAAGGACAAGAATTATAACCCGTCTCTCCAGCAAGTTTACAATGCACTGGGCCAAAATGAGTCAATGACAGAAAGCAATTACATCTTAAACCTGGGAGTTAGCATCAACAATGACATACTTTTGACAATACATGGAACACTGATTGCCTCGATCTGCTTTTGTATCTTTTTCTGTCCTTCCCCCTCTCCTCACCCACTCATTGGGTAGGTGTAGCTATCTATCCTCGTGGCTACAAAATTTTGCAGAGCCTTTTAGTACTTGAAGTATGAAAGTTTAAGTATCATCCACCCCCAAACACTGACAGACAAAACCAGTTTTCATTATCATGCCCATTGCCATGGGCAAACACTGGGAATGAGAACTGTTTCATTCAGAATAGACATCACCTTCCCTGGATAGGTGCTTTCTTTAGGGAGAATAAGGATTTATAAAACCCGCTTAAAATAACACATGCCATAAAATCTATCTTTAAAATAAAAAAATGAGAATATAGATGAAATCAGTAAAACATGCCTGAAGGCAGGCAGATTTTGCTCGGTTCTTTGCTGATCCCAGTATCAGCAAAGTTCATTCACACTGAAATCAGCAGAGTTACACTAATGTAAGAAGGAGAGCAATACTATCGCGTGTAACTTGGGCTTTGATTGCTCCCCATCCCTTCGCTGGAAAGGAGGAGAAAGGGGCACTCAGTCACACTCCAGACCAGCATGGAGGTAATCAAAGTGTTGTAAGCTGCAAACTGTAATTCATAAATTCACCAGGCCTGTGCATTTGGAGCCTTCAGTTTCACATCAAAACTCAAAAAAAGAAAAAAAAAAGAAAAAAAAAAGAAGCTAGAGCATCAGCAATATTTGCCATGAGAACAAAAATTGTCTTAAAAAAATTCCTACCAAGCACATTGTCATGACAATGAGCAGCGACAACACTTTTTTTTTTGCCACAGAAAGTATTCTGAAAAGATTATGCAGCAACGAATTAATTCACAGGTCAAAGATTATCAAGATATTAGGTAATATCACCGCATGACTTTGTCCTGATGACAGGGATTAAAACCAGAATAGCAAATTATGTCGATGGCACTCATACATGAAATACTTCTTTCCACCTGCTACTGATGCTGTACATATATTTCTGCAACTGGTGAAAGCCAACAAAGCAGCGCTCCGATGATTTATTAGTGCAGAGCAATGGTGGGATTACATCCTTATCCTAAGCTAACCTTATCCTAATGGAGACAGCTCTCATGCTGGCCAAATAACATTTGGATGGGACATGACTATTTTCAGTGTTCTGGGATTGTTCTTTTTAATAATAATTTCACTTAAAATGAGAGAAAAAAGGAAAGAATAAATATAATTGAAATAGTTCCACTTTTTAATCCTTTTTTTTTTTTTGTTTCCATTGCTTATATTAACACTCAGTTCTCGTGTTTTCTCTCGAATTTGATTAGGATTTTCTTCTAAAGATGCCAGAGGAATACCTACTCTTCTGCCTCCAACCAGAGCTATTAACACCTAGCCCGTTGGCAGTCAGTCAGTCAAAGGAGCCTACTCATTTAGAGGGCTCTGGTGCTGATGCACTTTGGCATCAGCTACCCCTCCTGCCTTACAATGCACAAGTAGCCAAATGAGGCAGCAGACAAGTACTATTTGCCACAGGACCCTGAAACTCTTCTTGTAACACCATTACATGTTTTGAAATACACAAAACTGCCTCTCTTCCCCTCTAAACCCAAGCTTTTAACTTCTTCCTGCTTAACCTCTTCCTGATACCTCTCCCCTACTTTGGAATTTTGTTTTTTTCTAAAAACATCCCTCTACCACTCCATAGAGGAAAACCCAATCACTCACTGTATTTGCACGATCACAGCTTGACAGGCTGGTCCCACATCATGTTTTTCTCTAGTACTCCAAACACCTTGGATGTGGGCAATACATCCATGAGCAGACTAGAGACCCAAATACCAAAGTGTGCTTAATACATGTCAGCCAGAAAACTGATATAGAGTAGAAATTCATTTCAGGTGAGAGTCCAAGGGGTTAAAAGAAGCAAAATCTCAACTATTTTAAATACATCTTGCTATAAATTGCATAAACTTTTTTTTTTGACATTTGTCTTTTTAAATATATATTTCTGTTTTGACGTACCAGTTGTGAGTATATTTCACTTCTGCCAACCCACTGTTTGTATTTTGAATAACTCAGAACAGATGAAACACTGGTCCAGAAACAAGAAATCCTCCAAGCATCTGTCAACCCCTTCAGCCCCCAGAGTTGAAAACAAACTCAACCAGTAGCTTTGCCTGCCCTGCTGCACGCTGAGGCTGGCCAGAGTAGTTAATGTTCCTTCAGAGGCAGGCAACAGATGAGAGCAACAGCACAGCTTGAAGCTGCCCTGGCATAGCAATGATCCGAGGGTCTCCAGGATGTGCAGAATGGGGCAAGGGAGGCCAGTGGGAAAGTTATAGAAAATGGGAAAATCCTGGGAGTTGAGCACACCCTATCACAGGTCAGATCTGGGAAAGGAGAAAGGAGGGTGGCAAGCACATTTGTAACTTAGGTTTGACTTAAATCAGACCAAAGGCATGCCAATACCTTGTGCTGACACTGCACAGACTATTTGCCATCTCCTTTGGCAGGAGTAGCTTCATCCTAGCCAAGCCCCACATCTTCCTATGGTAACAAAAACCTAGAAGAAATAAAATGAGGGAACTAATGAAGACCTGGAAGAGTTACAGGTTCAAAACTGGACTGAGGGGCCCACGTGCATGATGAGAACAGCATCCTGGTATTTCCCCGCATCTGTGCACAGGGAGCCCAGCACTCTTCTGCCTGTTGACATGGAGTGATAAAGGAGAGAAAGACGAACCCAGTCTTGGGTCCTGGAGGGTCCTTGGAGGGTCCTTCTTGGCTGTCTCCTCTCAGGCTGTCATGGGCAGCCAACACGAGCAGAGCCAGGAGGACTCAAAGATCCTGTGACTTACAGAACTTACAGAATTACTTACAGACTTTTCCACTGGGAACAAGCTCCTGAGTTGGAGACCAGCATGTCAGGACTGCACGTTTAAGGAACTCTGAATTTGACACTGTGTCCTACCTTGCAGTCCTCAATTAACAGGTCTTTGTTACACACCTCTACAGCCACAGTATTCTTTGATGTCATGCTTTGAAGACAAAACCCTGCTCCATCACCGGTGACATCTGCAGCATACCAGTTCCAAACAGCAAGCTGCTCATAGGCACTGAGGAGCAGTGCTAGGGACTGCTAGCCTCCCTCTGGCTAGCTAATCCCTCTAGCTAGCCAGATATAAAAGCTTTGCCTTAAGATTCTTAAATCACCAGTGCCCTACGGAATGGTGAATATGCTTAGCATTTCAAACTCATGACCATCAGTTTAAGAATCAGAACTGAACTCAGCTTTCTTGATTGACCTCATAGGTGCCACAACCGTTCTCCTCTTCTCTCTACATGCCAACACTACATCAGCATAAGTTCACCTTATTCTCCATCCCTATGTAGCCTTTCCTGCATACATTCAGGTTCCAGAAATTCCCTCTTAAGTATTTTTGCAATATATAAACATATATCATTAGCCTTTTCTCATACATACTCAATACAGAGAAAGATCAGACAGTAGATATCCATTTAGTAAAACCCTGGATAGCATAGCTTTCTGAAGATGAGGTTAAAGATATTATTAGATAACTTTTACTGCTGTTGAAGGTATTGCAGAGTCCCAGCAATAATGATATCCTTAAAATGTACTGTTTTCACTGAAAGAAGGTCTCCTTGCTGTTATGACAAAAAAACCTTTGCTTTATTTTCCAAAAATTGCATGCAAACATCAACACTGCATGAGAAGCAAACCTCCCCCAAAGGGCTTCCCAGCCTTTCAGGAGATGCCAAACCCTTTAGCATTGCCTTTGAACATGATGGATACAGTCAATACGATCACAAACTGATAAGAGAAAAAGAACCCTGAACAACTGCTCAGTTACAACTGTGAATAAATAGCATGAGCAGGATAAGGAATATCTTCCAAGCTGCAGAATCATTCCTGAGCCCTTTAGTTGCATTTGTTTGCTTGTTTTTTCACAGTAACAGACAGGGAGTCTCACTAAAACCCATGATGTCCCTGAAGATGGTGGCACTATCAGATTTCTGCTGCTGTCCCATGAAGTGGGACAGCAGAAAGCAGCAGGAGACCTGTAAAGTAATGACACTCAAACTTATCAAGAATCTGAAGTTAATCAAAATTTAGTGCTGCAACCACATTAGGTTGGAAAGAAGAGACAGCCCTTGCTTCAGCAGTGGCGCTGGACTAGATGATCTCTAGAGGTCCCTTCCAACCTCAATCATTCTGCGATTCTGTGATTCGAGCTTCTGTAACTACTACTGTTTTTATATAGTTGCTTTCATAAGTTAGTTATGATAGAAATTAAAATTCTGTAAAGAAATGAAACAAATGGTATTTCTGTGTAGAAAACAGTTCAATTATTTAGGGCAATTAAAATAATATCTCAAAATAACTTGAAAAGGGAGCAGCATATCTTTATGAAGCAAATGCTTAACTCCTTAATAACTAGAGTATATTGCAATGAATTTAGACTAAGGAAAATATATCATTGAAAGTGAAAAACAGGTCCTATGACTTAATGTTGTAAAAAAGCTAATAATAGTCATAAGCCTATTTTGCTTAATTTCTGAAATTAAGTAGGCAAAAAACAAAACAAGAGCCTAACTGTTTTTTGGCTGCAGTAGACTCAACTATGAGGGTGATTAAAGTTTCCAGAACCAAATAGAAGAAACTGGGGTTACCAGGGTATCAGGCACATTCTGAATCATTTTTGTTTTGGGAGCAGAAAGGATAATCCAGAGGATAAAGCATGATAAGGAAAGAGTTGAATTCTGATCTTGGTTCTCTTACAGACTCCCTTGTGTGATCTCAGATAAGGTACCCCTTTTGTGCCTCAGTTTCTCCACATAGAGAGGGTGAAAGCCAAAATGCCACTTCTGTAACATGCTCAGGCTTATGAATAGACATTTCAGTATTAGACTCAGTATGTGCTGAACCTCGCCCCCCCACCCCATAACTTCTGCTTTCCAGAATGGAAGCTGGTGGCTTGTTAAAAGCATAGGTACTGGGCTCTGAAAGAAATGTATTTCCCATGTGAAGCTTACATTTAGCTTTCATCTCAAGTATCCTCTGCTCAGGTAACCAGGGAGCAAGCTATGTCTGGTTTATATTTCATAAACAGTCATGAGCACAATCCTAAGACTTTAGCTGCAAATAGAGAAGGCCAGCTCACCATGATGATATCCTTGGGAAGCCTCAATAGGTCCTCCCATCTCAACCTAGGACCTGCCTCACCGCAGGACTTGTCTATTGAGAGGCTGTTCACTGTTTCCTGACCCATCCCTCACCTTGCTTGGGTACTGCTGCCCCCACGCTCCTGCCTTTGGGTCCCAATGTCATGATGGGCTCCTGGCCCCTTAGGTTTCCACATTCATGAGTGGCACAGATTACAACAAACATTCTGCCCTGAGTGTCACTGGAAAAATCTCAACCGGAAGCAGAAACCTAGATATCTTTTCTACTAAAAACTTTCACCATTTAAAGGATAAAAATAAAATGAAATAAAATAAAGGAGTGTGTGTGTGTGTGTGGGGGGGGGAGACCAATTTACAAGCAGGAACCATGGAGGGGAAAAGGTAGACAAAAAGCCATCTGCAGAGCCTCTCTCTACATATACAAGATAACCATGCTGAACCAATGGCAAGCTATTCAGATAGCAATGATTAGGTGCTCTCAGATAGTCTTGAAGTCAGCAGCAAAATCCCATTGAACTGGGGAGGGATTTGAATCCGAGACCTCTATTCCAGAAGAGACTACCTAGCAATCACCAGTACTCCATGAACTCACTTTTGCTATTTATTCATTTTACATCTCACTAGTCCCCACTGATATTACACAGAACTCATTTATGCAGGAATATTTATTATCAAAGTTCATTTATTACCTTTGCTTTTTTTTCTTGCCCAGTCACTATTTTGCTTGCAACAGCTGACATGTTTGAGACCTCTCAGAGGCTCACCACAGCATGCGCCTGTCAGCTCTCTAGCTTGTCACTTTTTGTCATATTCTAAGAGAGGCTTAACCTGGGCATCTGGATGAGTGTAATTCTTTCCTCACCTCTGGGAAAGCGGGAGCCTTCCTTGGGTCATCTGTGGGAACTGAAGGGTTGCTGGGTCTTCAAGCAGGAAAAGTCTACGTGCAAAGAACAATTCATCGGGAAATGCAAGAGGCAAGGACTATTTACCCAGTGACACGACTAATGCATACGCTGAGTTTCCATAAGCCTTAAATCATTGGCTACGTTATTTTTTTCCCCCCATGTGAAACTCCTGTATTGGGCACTGTGCCCTATATTCCTGCAAGTTGTTTATGATAGGACAATAATTACTGTAAGCAGACATTCAGCAGGAAAAGCCAAAAATACCATTGTTTCAGATCTCGATTATGCAGATTGGCTTCACTGGTAAGGAAATTAACTCTATGCCACAGCTGCAGGGACTAAAATTACAGAACAATCTATATTTTGAAAACTTTGAAAATCTGCCAAAGGAGAAAATTACATGATTGAACAACAGCTTTTATAGAATCAAAGTAAAATATTTCACTAATGGGTTTGTTTAATGCTTTGTTTAAAAACTTTGATTGGTGAGTTTATTCCAATATGCCCAACAACTTGTATATCCACATATAGTTTAGAAACTCCTGTTAGAAACTATACATTTCTAAGCTAATTCAAAATAATGCATGAAAATAGAAATCATTAGTCATTTTCTGGGCCTCATCCCCAGAGCAATCCTTTATTGATTGTTTTAAAATGTTTCTTTACATTTTATCTGATCATTTTGAGTTCTGTAATACCTCGCATTTAAGGGATGTGTGAAGGGATACAGTGTTTCAGTCCAGATACAAGGAGGAGGAGAAGGAAGCCTTTAGAAAGGAAAAGAGAACATCAGAAGTTAAAAATTATTTTAATATTTTCATTGTAGACACTAGGAGTCATATATATATATATATATATATGTATATAAATTAACTGTTACTAATAGCCCCAGTAGTGTGCGCCAACGTGGTAAGAAGTCTCCATGCTTCAATAACCTGAAAACAACAGCAGCAGGACAGGACCATGGATGGTGAACAGTGGGAAAACAGTGATGGGAAGAAAAGTAGTCGATAAGCTCATCCCCATAAGCACTGGTGACTGAGCAACCTCCAAACCCTGAAGTTGCCAAAATGCTAGCCAGCCACTGGTATCATGCTACTGAATTCAGCACATTCAGGTTGCAAAAGTAACTGATGAAAGCAGGGCTGGTCATACAAATTCACCACTGGATTGCTTCTGAAGAGACCCATGCGAAAGGATTCAATAGCTAGGTAATTGTCTTATCCCAGCAAAGGAGAGAAGAAATATTTTTCTCTGTCATCACTTCTTATTTGTGTGCATTCTGGACAGAAGGTTCTAGCTGTTCATAAAAAAGAAAATTAAGCAAAAAGGTGTCATATTTTATAAAATGGAGCACTTGTCAAGTTGTATCATTCAGTTATTCATTATTATAGCTACCTCAAGCAGAAGCCAGCACTTTGCAATCTAGGGCAACCATGCTTTCTTTGCTACTTAATACTGCAGGCACTGCCTCATACCATAAACCTACTATTCATTATATAGATGAACTGACAGCTTCTTCCCCTAAGGAGGCCAAGATTACTTACGTCTCAAGTCTGCAATGCCATACTCTGTCAACACAGGTGTACAAAAAAACCTCATTGAATAGTGGCTCTTTTTATGGATTTCCAAGCTCAGTGTCCAAAGTCTATGATCGGGGTGGGGTGGGGGGGGAGGGGGAGAAGTTAAGTTTGATGCTCAGCTGATTAACTTAATAATTCTCCATTTGTTTCAGAGAGGTACGACTAGGGGATAAACACCCTCGGACACAGCTTGGAGACCATTTAGCGTGTGGTAGATAATCATTCGTGGTTGCTCTGGCCATGCTGCTGCAGTCTCTGCTCTTCTGTAGCAGGGATTGAAACAGAGCCCCAGCACAGGGATGCGGCAACGCGAGACCCAGTGTGCAGTACACATCGGAAATGACTGATTTCAGTTATACAAAGGTTTAACGCAGACCACTGAACTCAGTCTTATTATGTGCATTTATTCCTCATGCTAACAGACTCTTTTCATATAGCCCCTTTCAAGTGCTTGTGTCAGGCCCATCATTCATAAGATGGGATCTGTTGACAGACAGGTTTATTATATAATGCCACACCATGCGACAGAAAAGTGAAGCTGGAGCTAGAAATACCTACAGCAGCATATGCTGCGTTTCATCCCTGTTCAAGTCCTGTTTAGCTTTCCTTTCTTTTGCTCCACACAAGTAAATGTCAGAAGCATCCAAGCTACCTGTTCAGGTACCCACATGGCCATTTTAAGTCACAGCAAGGAAACGTTTGCTGACCCAGGCACAGAAATTACACCATAGCTAATGAACTGCTGCAGAACTCATTTGAATGTAGCTGACTTTGTGCAGAGTGTGAATCTTGCAGCAATTTAGACAGGAGTACTTCAGGGTAGACAATATTAATTTAGGGATGAGTCATTATGTTCAGTACCAGTCTGGAGCTTAATGATTTGATTCAAATTAATTTAAATCACTAGGGAGAAAAAAAAAAAAGACTGAAATTACACATTCTCCATAATATCAAAATAATCTTTTCTAAGATCTGAAGCACTTGGGGGCTTGTCATTGCTTGGCTAAAACTTTATTTTTTGCACTGCATTAAATGTGCACTAATCTTGCTCAAGTGTAAAGGTAGCGAGTGTGTTGGCTGGGTTCACAGGTGCCCCAAAGGCAGAAGTGTCTGTGCTTCAGAGAGCACTTATGCCAAGTAGAGAAAGGTTTCTGCTATCATCCTCTGATGTGAGAGAGAGGTTAGAGTAGGCAAAGGGAAAGAAAGAAGTTACAGGAGAGGATTACCAGTGAGAGCCAGACTCTACCTAATCTCTGATGCCAGGAGAGAGATTACAAACAGGATGAAAAGAAAAAAAATATATGTAACAAAAAAGAAACAAAACTACAAATACACACACACACAGTGTTTTTCTGTTCCTTGACTAATATGATAGAGAATTTATTTTTTTAAAAAAAACACTTCACTGTTAAAACAGAACCGCTGTGGGTTGTCTTCATGTGACCCAAGCCAAAAGGACTCAAAGCATCTGGGACCTGCTACCTGGATATATGTGCTCCATCTATGCGCTTATAGGGAACTCATGAAATGGTCTGCCAACCTTCCAATGCCAGCAAGCTAAGCCAAAGCCAGCCTACTATTTATTTGCAGAGACAGCCCTAGGTTAGGTAAACAGAAAGAAAGTGCTGTTTAATACTTCTTTATAATGTTTTATTCATCGCATCACTTTCCATGCCTAGGGACAAATTCACCCATATATTTCAAGGCCAGCAAAAGAGAGAGAAACCCAGATTCAAAGCAGTGTGATGGCACCAGGAGCAAGGGCAATTTAACCCTTGTGAAACAACTACCATAAGTCATGGCAAGCAATGCTCATCTATAGTGTAGATCCTACAAAGTGTAAGGGGGGGTGTTATTTTTTTCTGTACAGCTTACGCACCTGCCTGTCAGTATGATACCAATTATAGGGGTGGGTGGGTGGAAGGTGAAGGAAAAAAAAAGAGGAGGAAAACAAAAATACACACACTGTTGCTGAGGATAAAGCAGAGATACCTTCACAAATCTGCCCTCATGAGCAGTTGTTAGTCTCCTTAGTGCTCTAATCCTAAACTGCTGAAGGATACTCTGTTCTCCTCTCCTTCAGAATACCTTGAAGGGGGATTACTGCTCTGTTTACCTTTTAATAGATCATGGATAACTTGGATGGAGGTGCAACAGATAAATTTCTTCTATTTCTTTTGCAAATTATAAAAAAACCCTTTTTAATTAGGTGATTGCTTGCTTGCATTTTAAGTAAAGATACAGCCTTTGTACCTGATGCCGCAGCAATCTGGGCTCATATCCTAAAATAACACGACGAAAAAGAAAATAAGAACTGTAGCTCTGTAAATTGAACTGGACTAGAGAAAGCAATACAGGGTTCTGGTGGACAGATTTGGTGGGGATGACCAATTCATTCACTTTGCTGTGTCTCAATTTCTCTCTCTGTACACTGAAGCTTACAATACTATTCTTATTGGTCAAGTGCTGAAGGAAAGTGCTGTGCAAAGTATTTCTAAGTGTAGACAAGAAACAATTTAAGGTTAGGATACATTCAAGGCTGACATCACCAAAAATAGTGTTTTAACAGAAGTCTCAAGAGACGCCCACAGAAGAAAGTTATTGCAGCATATTCCCCTACAATAAGCTCACTTTAAAATGTTTGCACTTCATTGACCACACTGTCTCCTCCACCTGGTAAAAATCAGATTTTCCACTGGCTCTGCCGCATGATTTGCCACTCCTTTAGCTTCCTTCATGACCACAACCTGGTCAGGGCATTCAGTCGTGGCTTGTGCAATGCACAAATTACTTGCAAGATTCATTGTATTCAGTGAGAGTGCACAGCTCTGCAACCTTTGCACGATTTCCCATAAAAAGATGAAACATCTATGCCTCAAACTCAGGATTTCCACACAGACAAATGCTACTGCACACTTACTGTTGGTAGCTCTATGAACCACGGCCATCAGTCGATGAGATTTTATAGCCATCTGACTTTTGTTTTCAGCAGCCTATATCCATTTCACTAGGAGAAGCTGGTAAATGTCAGCTCTACAAACAGGACAAAAAAAATGATCCAGTCCTCTCTATATCATCCGTCTCATAAATTCAATAGGTGTCACTTCTGCGGAAGGGTCTATATACCTCAGCAGTAATTTGTCACCAAGAAACAGTTTCAGGGCATTTCAGAGTTGTGTGTCACTGTTTATTTCAGGCCTTATCTTCAATGAACATTTCTTGCTAAGAGAAATTAATTCCTTGCATCTGTCACTATAGGAACAAAGCAAATGCACTTTATGCAGAAGGCCCATTATTCAGTACATTAGGCACTGATATGACAGTTCTCATCCCACAGTTGCGCAGAACAATAAGTAACCTCACTCATCTTTTAAGATTTGCAAAATTTAATACTATGTGGGTAGGATGATGCAAGATGTTTTATTTTTTATTTTTGGTAGTACTTCTACATATTTTAATCCCAATTAAAAAAAGAAATATATCAGTAACCACTGCATCACCATTTGAATTCAGCATGACAGACAGAGGAAATTTGAAAAGGTATTTGAACAGGTATAAGGAGGAAAAAAAATGTAGAATGGTTTAAGGAGATAGGCTTTCTAAACTACACTGATACGTGCTAGGAGCTATTTGAAATAGACAAAGCTACCTACACCAAGATTTCTGTCCAACTCTGACTAATCCAATCTTCAAACATAGTCACCTAAATAAATGCAAAATCAAGACAAATAATTGTGGACAACTTTCCAAAGGAAGCAATTATATATTAAAAAAGGAGTTAACACCTCTGGAAAGAATGTTATAATTAGGAAAAAGGTTTTCAAGGGAGGGAAAAAATGAAATCCTAAATATACCAGCAAAGAAAAGCAGATAGTGACCTGCCTCATCAGATGTGGGCAGCAATGAGGAAAAATAAGGGGAGTAAGAGAGACTCCTATGCAAGAAGTTTACAATCAACTGGAAGGAGAAGAAAAAAAAAAAAAAGGGAGGAAAATAATTACATATATTCTTTGAGATCCAAGTCACTCATTTCCTGACACATGACTATATGTTAAATTGCTAAATAATTAGACAGTACAATTACTATATGACATATTCATTATTTCAAAGAAAATTATGCACCAGTCACCAAAATAAAAGGGACGTCTCATTATAGCTACATGTTTCATTCATTTTTCCCTGTTAAACCAACAAATATATTGAATCTGAAAGTCTGCTTGCTAATCACTTTAAGCAAATACTGGAGAAAACTCAATTGGGATGCAGTTAAACAGGCACCACAGGAAGCGCATTCGAGGACTACTTTACAGACAGTTAAAGAATTATTTTCATCCAATTTGAAATGGGAACATTACCATGTGTCTTACAATCCTCCAGTCCGAGCTAACCAACATTGTATTGCAAATCATCACAGTGCCAATGATATCCTTGCAATAAAGACATTAGCTGCTACAGCTGGTAATGAAATGGAGAAACAAGGTGCTTTACATGCCTCAATTACATGATTCCTAATTTCTTAATAGTTTGTGCCATACATTCATATATACAGCTCCCACACTTACCCTAATATTTGGGACTTGTTTGAAAGAACCTCATTCTCCTGGACGCCCTTTGCCCTCACTCCACATCTTCTAATCCCTCCATAATTCCACAGATCTCCTACATCCTTAAATTACTGCTTACTCTTAGATATAATATGTTGTGACCAGATCTGGACTGCATTTGTGATGGTTGGGCAGTAGGATCAAAGTGGAACACATTACTGAACTTCTAATATTTTCTTCTCTCTTTATTAGGCACTAATAAGGCCTTTTACTGTCACTTGCCACCACATTTCACCAGGCACCTAGGAGACTAAGATTTCTAAGACATACTTTCCTTTATTAAAGCTGGTGAAAATTAGCAGATAGGTTCAGAAAGAATCTGATGGTGTGGCTGCAAAACTAGGCTAAAAATGAGTTAGAAATTTTTTTTTCCTATCCTATTCTAATTCTCAAGTCAATAGAAAGTTTAAGTCAAATTTATCATTAAATTCACCTTAGTATTGGCAATCAGTTTGCAACAGATTTTGCAATATACACAACTTAAACCATTCCCCAGTTTCCAAGAATTCTACCAGCTACTTTTTCCCTAATATAATTTCTTAGAAGAGCCTGAAGTTGTTCTGCCTCCTTCTGGCTTCCAAGAAACCAGTTCTGGCAGCATGAGGTGACTACAAGAACCAGCCCCACCACAGCTCTTCTCACCAACATGCCCCATGACCATAGAGGTCAGGAGCCTGTGCAAGAAAGGAAATCAGTTTGCCTACTATAAACCAAAGAAATCGTATAAAGCAGCTTTAATCTTTCACTAAGAAAAAGAAAACTGATCAGAAGTGTTGGATTTAACCAGTAATATTCACGTTATCTACTTGAAACCTAAGAAGTAATAAGTGTGATGTAGCTGTTTTTTGGTGCATCATAACATTTTTCAGTAACATGTCTTCTTTTAATTAGAGAAAGCCACTGAATGTGACTGCTTTGTGCAGCTGTTTTTCTCCCTTATATTTAAATTTCCAGAAGTAGCTTGGGGTTTCCTGATTAAAAACAAAAACAAACAAAAAAACAACAAAAACCTGTTTCTTTAGCTGGCTTCTAAACCATTCCAAAAAGTTTCTAAAAAAGATTCTATACTAAGGGTCCTTCTGACCACCTAATCTCACTTGCAGAGAGAGACTTTTCCTATTCTCAGGTGATTTTCAGCCACTCCACTTTAAGGAACTGTTATTTCCCCTTTACCCTCTATACTTAATAAAGACTTCCCCTTCCTTCCTGCAAGAATATATATTTTTTACTTTTCTTATTACCTTGCTGTCATACTGCATGATAAATCATTCTTCCAGCTCCAAGTATATGAAAAACTGGAAAGTTACTCAGAGCATTGGAAGAAAGGAGCAGCTCAACCTTCTTGCAACTTCTCCTTGGTGGATACTCTGATTTGTCATATGACTTCCAGTTGGTAACATGGTTAATTCTGCAGGGAAGAGGGCCCAAAACTAATTTAGCCGACGGTGACAAAGAACTGCAGATGCCTTTGTTTACTGTGACTAGTGATTTCTGGCATGTGACCATGCTGGTATAAAACCGGATGCATGAAGGATTTAACTGAGCTGATAATAAGGCTCTTGGGTGATGAGGCCAAGACATCATATCTGCAAAATACTTCTGTCTCTCCCTTGCATAAAATCAACAGTCCCTAGATGAGGAGCAATTGCCTGCTTGGCCACCAGAGGCAAGCTATTAGCCCCACTCTGCAGCAGTATCCCAGCTATAAACCCTGGGGATTTCTTCATTTTTCCAGTCCTTGTTGCTCTTGTCCTATTTTCAACAAGCTTTTCTTGCACACCCCCTGTCTCCTGTTAGGCACAAGGCCATCTTTTCCTGTGACGAGAAACTAACTCTGCTGGTACCCTGAGGTGTTACTGTCACATAAGCAACCCAAACACACAAGAAAACAGAAGGGGCAGCCAGGCTTGTTTAAAGGAGAAATTTTGGAGTGCAGATAATACCATGCCATTTAAACTGCTGGAAACCAACATATTTGTGGTTTATTTTTTTTTTCTTTTTAAATATACTAGGTTAAGTGTCAGAAAGAAAAAGATTGTTTTCTAAGCCAGCAAAAATATTTGTACCCATTACTTTAATCCATGGTTTCTTTGCTAGTTTAATCTTCTATCACTTTTAAATGATCAAAATTTTAAATACATTTGTCCCTCTCTGACTGATATCAAATGAAATTTCTAGTAGCTTAAAAACCCAGAAACAGCCTGTTTGTTCAACTCTTATTGCCTATTGTTTAAATGCAATTATTTGTTATTACTAGAATAATAACGGATTATATATAGTGATCACTATACATTTATCTCCCTAAACTTTATTTTCTGATAATCACCTTGGTGTTCACCAATCTGCCAAGCCATTATCCAGTTTCAGGTTCATAACACATACTTTATTACAAAAAAATATATATATATTTGAAAGGATTTTCTCCATCACACTTTCCTAGAACAACAAAGAGGTGCCATGCACAACAATTCCCTCCTCCACAACATTTCTCACAAGAGTGCTCTTTGTTTGCAAAGCTTCTTTGTCCTGTGATGCTTAGTTAAGGATACAATGGAGAGTATTATAGTCATTTTAGACTACTTTGGAAGTAATGATGCCTGAGGCAAAGCACAGAGCTCTATTTAACTTAACATACAAGTGTTGGCAATGGCCTTGACAAATGGATCTTATTGCTATCACAATTTTTAAGAATTTGCAGGGTTTTTCCTGCCCTCCTGGCCTAACCCTTTTTAATTTCTGAGTGCCTTGATTTCAATCAAGATGAAGCTCCATTTTATAAAAGCTTATCTCTCTCCTTTAGCAAACAGCATTCCTTGAAATTATTTTTACAGTGGCATGAAGTTTATTCCTATTGCTGGTTGCATGCCACATCTATCAAGTTAGTCACATGGATCAAAGAGGTGTGAGAGCTAATCAACCTAACTACAGAAGATCTAGAGGAAAAATTCATCCAGAAAACAACCAGCTCATTTCCATTAATAACTCACTGTAGTTGTACAGTTGTGGGAGAAGTGAACATTTTCCAGGACAGTAACGAAGAGGTTTAACTCCCCTCACTGGGGGGTTCAGCAAGACTGAGATGATGTGTAGTTGTCCAAGTGCAACCAATAGGACTGCTGTACCATGGTGTAAAACAGGGAAACAGCCAATGCCCAAATGTTGAGTTACCTCAACACAGCACAGGGCTGTTTTGCCCCAACCTTCTCTGCTCCCTTATAAAACCTTTGCCTTCCCCCTTACCCTCTTGAGCTCTACGGAGAATGAGAGAGGAATTTATTCTGATATCCACAGCATAAAGAGCACCAAAATAGGCATTTGTTAATTAAGGAAAGCATCCATAAAAATGTATTTGGACTGTAGTAAAACAATGAGTTTTAATGAAAATTCTACAGAAAAACTATACACCAGGGGCTGGTGATATTAGCTCCTTAGGCTAAGGGAAACTTCAGATTTGTCTCAAACCATTTTATGAGTGTTTTTAAACAATAAAAGAGGCATCAAAATAAAGACTCCCAGTTCTCAAACAGAGCACCTTAAACATGCAGTTTCACTTCTTGGATTTCTTAAGAGGTCCTGACTCAGGTCACATGAGGCAGTAACAAAAGACTGACCGTACTCTAAAATATTACCCTAAAACTCAGGGAGAGCTCTCTAAACATATATTCATTTAGCCTCTCTGCTGGAGCTGGTACTTTTAGATGTAGAGATGCATCTGCAAGATGAACCGTGGCCTTTAACCTCCCTCTCCCAAAGGCAGGACCAGCAGCTGGTTTCATTCATGGGCAAAGGCAAATCTTAGTTCTCTACGCCAAATGTCGTCTTAAAAAACACACACACCACCTACTGCTAGGACAACGGTGAGACCAGTGGGCCCATTTGAAATTGGACATCTACAGAGATGGTTCATACAAGTTGAAAAAAATCTTCCAGTTTATTTTACGCAGATAGAACACTCAACATTAAGAGTGTTAAATGATAAATTCTGCAGGAAAAAAATCCAGAAATTTTTCTTCATGAGTACACAAAAAACAAAGCAGCTCATGCTCTAGATGTGTAATGCAAGGGGAACAGTTTCAATCTCAGCCCTGGCTGCTATACATTTTTCTACCTGCTCCTATTGATCAGCTCCCCCTTAATGCAGGGGTATGCATTTATGAATACTTATTCAGTCTGGATTATTACTTCCCAGGCTAAAGAAATAAAACTAATTTTGGAGTCATGCACTCCAGCACACTCGACATTAAATGTTAGATACTACAGGCAACTAGATAGCACTAATAACACCTGCAGCAGTTTCCTTTCCAATGTTTCTTCTCCTTTGCCAGCTGGAGACGGAACTAAAAATAGCCTTGCCATGACAGTGTAATGAATCCAAGCAATAAACATATTCAGCAGCAATGCATTGAGGTCATTAGTGATGCATTATTGGATGAACAGGGTGGTAGAGGCAGGGAAACTGTTATCGGGTGGTACAATAAAAGCATGGAATGTATGAAATGCAAGAGTTATTCAAGGTACTCCGAAAAAATCATAGCTGGCTTTCCTGTTTATGTCACTGTAGGAATAATTTATATGACATTAATAATTGAAAACATCCATAAGAAATTTTTCATAACCAGCAGTTCTTCCACATGAGCGATCACTGTTTTCTGGCTCTGCAAAGTTACTCTGTTGCATCTATAGGACAGAGTTGATTTAGGGACAAGATGAATTTAAAGAGTTACATTACTAAAAAAGTATTATTGCTGCTATAATTCTTAATACCACTACACCCGAAATCACTTTTTACCCCCAAACCTGTTGATTATCATCATTTGACATAACTTGCCTAGTGGCAGTTTCAACATTTTTCCTCCATACAGGCCAGTGATCATACCCTCTCTTCATGACTTTTAAACACAATTCTAAACCAGAAAAAAATACATTGTGATATTTACATTTAGAGTTAACTCTGCTCTTTCCTGACCAAACAGCAGAGAAGCTTCCATGATGGCAAAAGATCCTGTTTCTAGTCATGAAGATATCTGGAGACAGTGCTCAGGTGTGATAAAAACCCATATGGATAAAGAGGACACTCTAAAGAGCAAGAAAGCTAAAAAAGAGCACTTAATGAATGAGGCTGTTAGCTCAGCAGGTACAGGAGGGGAGCAGAGAATTGAGGACTTGCAGGGCACCTCTGACCCCAGAAAGCACAGAGCATGCTAAATTTCAACTGAGCTGCCTACTTAGGCCCAGCAGCAAAGCTTGACTGCTTATTGTGCACCACTATTAGAGGGCAGACTTTCTTGTTTAGAACATTTAATATAGTGCAACTTATGTCCAGGACACTCATGCATTAGGAGAGAAAAACACAACAATTAGGTCTTGCTACATGCACAACACAGACACACAGAAAAGGCAGAAAAAAAAATCTACAGCAGACCAATTATCAGGAAAGAACAACATAATGACAACACTTCAGATTAAAGAACAGAGGCAGCCCCAGTTGCTGCAAGCATTTGTTTATGGTCCTGCACTCTGCTACTGTGAATGATCTCCTTGAGTTTCAAATAAAAATTTGCATAACAGTGAAAATTAAACTATGTATCATCATTTGGAGGGCACAGTTCCGAAACAAATAGCACCTAGTCTCCATTTTAATTGCTAAACAGAAGAGGCAGAAATATATTTTATATCTGCATATAGGTAGATCTGCTCAGAAAATTTATCTGAGGGAGGCCAATCCTGCTTTCTCCTGCTGAGAAGAAAAATTAAACATGCTCACCAAACCAACTACTACAAACATGAGCTTTCTAACAGTATAGCTAACAAACAGGATATCTTCAAGTCAAATTGATTGTCATAGGCTAAACTATCAGATCAGATAAGCTTGAGTTCTTCTCATTCCTCTCTCTATCCCCTCTGAAGGGCAGAGAGTCTTATTTGAGTGATGAAATTAAATGCCTGAAGTTAAAATTGAAAACAGTTATTTGCATACCCTTAATGGCCACCCACAGCCATTAGGCAAGTTTCTTATGCAACTGTATAAGTTTACATATTCACATTTCCCATATCTTCCTGTCTATATGCTCGGACCATCTGTATTGTGAGAAAACTCCAGCTATCTAATTTTTTTTTGTTAAAAAAAGCAAGGAATTTGTGCTGAGTGAATACAGAGGGCATGCTGAATATTCTTTTGACACACATAGTATAACCATAGATGATATTACATCTATAATGTACTATAGATGATATAACACACGCCGTCAGCTAGACAGGGCCAGCTCTTCAACTTGCTGCCTGGAAGATCCTGCTGACCGAACCACCGCTTGCTGTCCCATCCTTTTCTCAGAAGTTACAGGTCCCATAGCAATCACATAAAGGGTTACCTGCTCTGATCCTCAGCAGATTCAGTTCTCTATGCCAGCTGAAATTCACAGCCAAGAAGGGCTGGGTCTGCCCCACCAGATGGGATACACTGCAGTGGCTGGGGTGCAGATGTGCTCCTGTCTGCTGACTCTGTTATCAGGAGTGGTAATATCTTAAGCTACTGCAGCTATCTTCTTCCTTGCAGATCAGTTTGATAAAGATGTGGCAGAAGAGATGCATCACCTAGTGATGAAGCCACAAGGGTAATGTTAGCAGCCTTTCCATGGTGGTTGACATAGCTTGAATATAGCTGAAAGAAACCCAAGAAATCATGCAACTAGAGAGGCATGCAAGTGCAGAGAATAAACTAGGATGAAGATTCACCACGTTGCTTATTATTTCTTGTTTCCAATCTACTTATAAATACTCTAGCTTTGTGTTTTGCTGTAAACCGCACCACCAACTTTTATAACACGAGTTTTGTCTCTGGCAAGTTTGGATGTGCTATCTCCATAGCTTCAGGGAATCAGGAATGCATGGACAAGATGTGCTGTAAGTCAATACTAGAAGACATGTCTAAGGGCCAGATAATTAGATATGAAATGCAATTGTGACAGAAATTAATATTCTTCTATTCCATGCATAGAGCCAATTTCAAAAGATCCACAGTCAGATATCTCTCTCCAGTCTTCCCAACTGAGCTAATCCCAGCTAAGCAAAGATTTTCATGCTGCTTTTCTACTGATGATCTTAGGTTTCTTAATTGTTACTGCATTTTTCACCTGCAGTCTTGGGTTACTGCAAATACTAACATGATTATGAGAAAAGAATCAATATCTTAAACAGAAAACATTACTGCAGCTTGATGCTACAAATTCTTTCTTTATACGCAAAGCTCATTTAAAAATAGTTGAAATGGCAGCAATACGTGATTTACCCACACAAAGCCATGCTATCAGCAAGAACACAAGTTCATTGGTATGTGTTGTGAATAGGTGTTTATAAACTGTGCTATAAACAAGGCCTGAGATGCAAACCTTTAACACTACTAATTAAGTCTTCATGCATCTAAACACAAATCAATCATTTATTAACTCTTTACAAATGTTTGTTTAGCATGAAGAGCATCTCCTAACCAGTGCCAATTTTTAAATAGTGTAGTGGAAAAAAAAGAGGAGGCATTTGTCAGAAAGCCAGAGAAAAACAAACAATAAAACAAAAATCTTAAGAAATTTAGAGGAGCAAAACCAGACTTAAAGATTTGTGTTTAGTAACCCTAAAACAGTTTTGAACTGGAGAAAAGCTCCTAGAAAAAAGAAAAAAAAAAGATAACAGACTGTACTAATAAGCTATTTTGGCTGAATGGAGGTTTTGAGTCAAAGACGACTCTTGCAACTGGAGTTCTGGATAATTAGGACAGATGAGGCCTCTCCTCATAATAGAAACAGAGGATGAACATGATGGAAATTAAGTTGAAAAAGTGAACTGAATGCTGAAGACAAGTAAAATTGCAGCCTGCAAGTAACTGTTAAATAAATTTTGAATTAGTGAGAGCTGAGAAATGGTGAAGTATAAGTTTACTGTAACATAGTTGAGCTGATGCTGCAACCAATGCAGTATGAATTCAGAAACAGAGATGAAGGAAGCATATCAGGCAATTAAGAGTTTCCATTAGAGGCTCATATCAGTATATATCAAATATTTTTCATCCTTCAGAGATTTTGCTTTCAAGCACATTCACATCTTGGGGTATAAAAAAAGTTCTGAAAATACTTAGCTTAGTATTCTGCCCTCCTTACACATACCTCATTCAACACATTCAACATATATTCAGTTATATGTCTAGCACAGCAAAGGCATTACATAATGAAATATCATAGCTGCTAAATAGCTATCAGGGAGAAAAACAAACACACACACACACACTCCACAACCACAAACATGTTAGTCTTGTTAAATGGTGAACACACACACACCTTTTGATATTTCCCAACACTACTGCAGAACCGAGCTACCATTTTCTCTACCTTGATTGCCACTGACATTACGTCCATCTTCCAGTGATGTTCAATACAGTTACAGGGGTGGATCTTGACAAAGAAACATGCCAGGTCATTTCCCTACCATCTCAGAAAGAGAAATGAGACTTCTCTTTATTATTCCTTTCTGTTGCAGGGGAAAACAAGTTGAGTTCTATGTATGATCAAACATTTAAGACATTAAGAGAGTTTCCTGCAAGCTTCAAGCACGTACAATGACCAAGCCTTATTCTTGCTCTCCCATACACTTTTCCCATGATTCTGGTACATGCCAAATCCTTGGTAGTCCTAGACTTGCCTATCTGTGGTTGCAGTTCCTTGTGCCAGTTTAACTCTGTGGTGAGGGCTGTTACTGCCTCGGTAACTGTCTGCAAGCCACTGGTTCAAATTAATGCCCTACAATCACCCACGGTAAGATATTTTAAACCCTAGGGCAATTAGTAAGACAAGTTATGGCCTTAACTCAGTCACATCTAAGTGTGCATTTCTAAATATTTCACAGATGTGAAATATACAGATGTTCTGCTCTTCTTCAGTAAGCTCAGCATTTGCAACTCTTCCAAAACTCAGGAATATTCCTTTCCCTATGGGACTATCTTGAGCAAATCATGAAGTCAAAGAGCATAACATGGAAAGAGAAGCTACAATACACCTAACATTAGTAGCATTAATCCCAAGGCATGAAACCCACCTGTAGGAAATGAGCATATCCCTAAGGAAACCCCATTTAACATAATTTTCTTAACCAAAACAAATGCATCACATATAAAAGCCATTTGTAAATGGAGTAAAGTCAGAATATGAAAGTACATTCATCCAGCAGCAAGCAGCATCACTCTCAGTTTAAGTATTGCATCCCTCCTGATGGAATTTTCTGATTCAAGTTACTTGATTAAAATTCTGTGACTAACATTTGCTTTAGATTAACAGCTCAGCTGTATGGAAAGTATCCTCCAATACAGATTCTGGTAAGCTTACTCCATACTCTGTTACAGATGTTGCAGCCAGACTATCAATAGCCTTCATTTTAAGCTTGTGCATCACTCAAGCCCTTATTAAAAGGTGAGTCTGTTTGGGAAGTTTTCCCTCAATAAGGACAAAAAAAAAAAAAAAAAAAAAAAAAAAGGAGTACACACTTCTCTAAATACATTTATTTCCCAGGTAAGCTACCTGGCTTTACTGCTTTGGAAAATGCAATATTCTCCAGTGTCTCCATCTGAGACACCTTTAGCCTTTTCCCACTCATGCTGAAGCTGACGTACAGACCAGCCCAGAAACGTCAGAGGAGCAAGTCCAAGTGAAGAGATCCCACGTCACACTTGGCAATGACTTTTAATAGGATCACATCCATGACAAAAAGGTGACCCTGTTCACATGTGATTATTTGTGTGCCTTGCAATACCAACTCCTCAGTTATACGGGCTACTTAAAACAGTCATATATCCAGGGAGAAAAACACATACACAGATTTTAGCATAAGATTAGAGGGACAAGAGGAAAACCTGTGCAAGCCGTTGCATTCCCTGTCTATTGCTCCTATGCCAACTTCTTCCCTCCCTCTGATATTAATAAAAGCTTCAAGAATTACAGCAGCTTTGGAGGTAGACCAGTTCCTGGCATGCTGCCTCATGTAGAGGACAGCACTCCTGCTTCCCTGGCAAGCCCTCATCCTGTTTAATATGCATATATTTCCAAAGGAAAAAAAAAAAAAAAAAACACTCTTTATTGAAGGAATCACTTAAAGGCAATTTTCCTTAGTTCCTGCAGATGATGATGTAAATGTCATGACTGTTTCTCCAGTTTAAGCTGCGACCATTACTCCAATATATCTTTCAACACTATCGTTTGTTTTTAAACACCATTTCAAGAAACAAAATGTTTTGACCCAGAAGCCTCAGTGGGAACCTGGGCTTAGTGCCACAAAAGGCCTTACCAAACCATATCAAAAACTTGAAATAAGGCTGACCAAACTTAGTCCAGCATAGCCAGAGCTCAGGGTTAGTTACTACCAGCCATTTCAGCCAACAGACATGCTATTTATGCATCTGCTTCTTAGTTGCTTGGATAAACACTATTGGTCCATAGAAATAGAAAACACATGTAAAAGGTCTTTGTACTATCGCTGTAAAGATATAGATATATCAAGCGAGTGGAAGAGAAAGATCCCTTGTATGATCATCCAAGCATTATGTATCCATATTCACTGTCATTTTGGGAGTAGCTGATTAAAAATCAAGTCTATTACAGGAGCCATTCTTTCAACACAAAAATTGGGGGCATTGTTAATTCTTTCCAATTGGTATTAGCTCCCTTCTAATTGGATCTGTATTCATTACTGCAACTGAATTAAAGAACAGCTATGAAGCTGTATATATCATGCCATGAATTAAGTTACAAAAATGGTTAATGCATTATATGAATTTTTAAGTACCTATTTCATTGCATAATACAGCAAACTTTTAGGATGGGCAAGAGAGCCCCCTCCATTTGAATTCCTGCAAAATGCATAGATCATACCACCAAACCTCCCTTAAATATGCTGCTTTAGAATTGATTTGTCTGCTAGCTGCAAGAGCTGCTCAGTAAATGAGGTACAGGACAAGAAAGAAATAGACCTTTTGAGTTACTGCCCCTCAGAAATGCCACAAGAATACAAAATAAAAGCTGACTTAACTTGGATGAATATATTACTCCCCATCCAGACATACACCTTTTTTCTCTCCCCACCACCTGCATTTAAACAGAATATACTTAAGGAAAAGTTTGTGTTCAGTTTCAAAATACTTTATCGCAACTTTTCTTTTTCCCTGCCTCATGCTTCACTTCTTTTGCCTTTTTTGCGGTGGGTCAAAAGGTGGAATAAATTAAGAGAGCATTGTAGCAGCCTCTCAAACCATTTTCTCTTGATCATACAAGACTGGATACCATCTTTCCTCCTTGTCCAATGGGGCACAAAAGCAGGTGTGGGGAAGGTCGAGGGGCCTCTCACTTCCCTCTGTCCCTCTTGCTCCTTTCCAGTCTGGAATAGTAGATTGCCTTGATAGTTAGGCTTGCTCACTTTGGAGTGGAATCTTGTTTTTCCCCCCTACAGCTTCTATATGTGGAAAAAGCACTAGAGATTGATCTGCCAGAAGCTTTGTAGGCCCACAAACAAGAAATGCAAGTTCTGCTCGCATCCCTCCAGAAGACCTGAAGCAGACCAGCCTTCACTGGACTTTAATGTAATTCTCAGAAAATCCATTACATTTTTGCACTGGCTAGATACTAGTATGTTTTCCAATGTAAGTACCAATTCCTTCTGGTAAGCCGAGTCCCTTTTCCAAGGAAATAACTTCCAGTTGGCTCCGGAAAGATTCAGGCAAGATACCAGCACCAATGACTGTCCCAGTCTCTGTATTTGCCTTCCTCTATGTCCTTATCTTGCCTGCTGCAGATTTACCCTTACTGACTCCTCAGAGCAGCACCTGACATTTACTGAGAAGGGGTGGACAAGCCATCCAAGTTTTATTTGTCCAGAACAAAACTTTGAAGTAATTAACACAAAGCAGAATAAAGGATACCTAACTAAAGAAACAGTGTATTCCATTTAGGCCAATTATCCTGGTTATAGTTCGCCAGTTTGCAGTGATAAAAAGCCATTAATGAGCTTTATCACTGATAGCATTACTTTCTAATCTTAATTCTTTTAGGATTATTACCTTTAAAGCCACTTGCATGAAGATAAGTTAATTTATACTAAAATTAAATTGAAAAGTAATGTGTAGATACTGCTGCATCTAAGCAATAAAGCTGCACTACATTCACTTGAATAAAACCCACTAATTCACTTGATGTTCTTCACAACCTGGACAATGTGTTTCCTATAGGGGCTTTTTTGATAAATCACAGTGATCTGCACAGAAGGAAAACAAAAGTCTTTAATCACAGCCTCTAATTGACTAAGTTTGTGTGAAATCTGTTTGCTTTCTGCAAAGAGCACAGAGTTGAGAGGAAGAGAGTTTGATTTTTTTTTCTCCTCCTTGCCAAGTCACCATGCTTCTCATATGACCCAATAGACACCACAGTTGTAGAGCATTATTACACTTTTTTTAAAGCACCAATGCTTCTTTGAGCCAGGGACCCCCAGGAAACGATATTTTTTCTCCTCTCCAAGTACCTTACAACAGAAGACAAGGTTACAGATATAAAGCCAGTAGCCACTGCAGACACTGGGGCAAGCTATTTTAGTCAGATATATTTTTTGGCTGATGGCCAGATACTTTAATTAAATAAGAAATCACATTACTCCAAACAACATTTGCTTCACTAGAGTATACCCAATGGATTTTGCAGATATTCTTTATTAGGAACAACACCTTAAGTGGTAGATGCAATAACTAAGAAAGCTGTGTAGATTTGCCCACAACATCTCCCAGTATATACACCTTTAGGCTTCTAGACTTAAATCCTGAGGAAAAAAAAAAAAAGAGATACCTACAGGGGGATTCTGGTGTCTAGCATTATTTTAGACATTACCAGGTTTGCAGAAGAGCCATACAGATTTAGTTACTATGACAAAGACCCTACAACTAACCTGTGCCACAGGAGATGCTTTAAGTGTTATTTCAGGTACCATAAGCTAGCTCACAAGTACTTACAGTTACATTCCTGACCTACCCTTGCCTGGTTCAGCACATAGACTGAGTTAGATACATAAAAATAAGATTCAAATACAGATAGGCTGAGATATTAAATAGAAATCCAAGAATGAAAACTGAATCCAAGGCACTCCTACAATCTCCTTATGAGGCAAAGCACTGAAATTAGGCTTTAACATCTCCATGTGTTCATTACCAAACAACCATACAGCAACTTCACCTAGGGTTTGCCCAGCTGATGGACTCCCAAGGCAGGTACTCACATTTCTGCATATTTTCTGGACAGAAGTCAAGGAGAGACACAAAAAGCCCTGCAACACCCACTCCTCCTGGGCACCCAGTTATAGGCCCATAGCCCCAGGTCTCTTTTTGGAGCAGCTTCACACAGCTGTGACTACCAGAAGGGCTACTGCTCCCATCAAGTCCCTTGTGTCCCTGCAGCATGGCCAGGTGTCCAAAATCAGTGCTTGGTCATAGCCGCCACTTGGGATCTTCCACATCAAGTATCAGGGGCTTGGAGAGTTTAGACACAACCTGGGTTACGTGGGGCCACTGCTAAGATGGCTAAGAAATTGTTTTACTAAAACAACCAGTGAAATGATTCAGGCCAGGAAGATCTGCTTATAAGCCCCTCTGATACAAAAGAAGTGAATATTTGTAAAGCAAGTAGAGAAAAACAGCACAGTAACAACACAGATAGGTAGTGCTGACCTCTGCAGAAGCCTAGCTCTGCTAGTGGGAATAATTTCTCATGCACACAGCTGGAAGCACAGGTGCTGTGGATGGCGAGGGGAGACGGGAGCAGGCTGCATAGCCAGGTGGCTCCTTTTCTAGCACATTATGTAGAGTTCATGCACTCTAGTAGAAAACACTAACCAGAAAAGGCTCACTTCAGCTTCTTGTTCCATAGCAGTAAATGCGTTCCTAACTCACAGATGTATTTTTAATTCAAATATCATGATACTATAAAAGGATTCACTGGATAAATCAAAAAAGTTCTGGCTGTGCTAGTCACCCCATAGAACAGCAAACGTCCTGTCAGACACTGGGTAATAGTGAGGAGGAGGAGGACTGGAAATGCTAGCCGAAAGAACCACTGTACATCTTTTGCTGAATATTTTATTTCATATCCTCGCAGAGAAAAACAGATTTTGTTTTTGGAAGAATTTTCCTAAACAAATGTCTCGAGGCTTTTTGCTTATTAACATTCTACAGTGAAATAGAGTCATCAACTATTAATAAGCAAGTGGGCTAAACAAGATGGGAAATGGGTATCTTTGCTGCTCATACATCTTAATCAAGAGTCTGTTTTATCCTTTAGCTGTAGGTGAGAGCTACAGGGCCAATTTGCTACTGCTTTACACTGGCAGAATCGTGTGGCCTCAAGGATATAAAACTGGAATCAAAAGAGGGTGAATTAAGGCCCTGGTCAAGGGCAGAGAAATATTATGCATTCTGTTCATAGGGTTTTTGCTCTTGTATATTCTCAGAGCTTCTGGTCAGAAAAAAAAAGCATTTTTTCCTTACATACATGTATGGGTAAGGCAGGATTGATGCAGGGGATGAGATTTCCAAGGCTGTCTAGGTCCACAGCAGGAATCTGGACATCAACATCAGGAAAGTGTGTTATGATGCAGGGGAGCAAAGCTGGGGCAGCACTACGCTTTTTTGAGATTTACTTCTGCTTAGGTGTAGGGGCAAAAAGAGACAGGATAAGAAATAAAGCATTTTAGTCTTTGAAAATGTTAAATGGAACATTTAACAAATATGGATCTTAAATATATGCAGAAGAAAAGAAAAACGCCTCTGAAACTACTGAGCTATATGCAGAAAACTGCTAGATGCGAGGGAACTGCCAGGTTTTTTGATCTACCTTAAAAGTAGGTAATTAAAAGCCCTTTAAAACCATCACTTATGTAACAACAACAAACCAACACAAAATAAAAAAAAAAACAACAAAAATCGAGCTATAGAAATAGAATCTTTTGTCATTCTTTATTGCACTTCATAATTACCGGTAATGATTTGTTTTTCCTATTTATGAGACTAAAATACTGCATCAAGCTGTTCAGATTTGCTTTCATCTTTCTCAGACCACAGAGTATAAGGTTTGATCACATTCATTGCACAAAATCTACAGAAAACACTGAAAATAATTTTTTTCATAATTACATATGGAGCACTGTTCAAAAATAATTTTGGACAAGAAAATTACCAGTAATTAAACCCATAGTGTTAATTTCCCTCTGTCCTTTTTTGTTGTTGTTGTTGTTTGTTTGTTTGTTTTGGATTTGAGGGGATTTTTAGATTTTTTTTGTTTGCTTTTTTTGGTTTGAAGCCTGTTTTCTTAAGGAACAAAAACTTCAGCAATCTGTGGTCTATCCATCTGCTTTTTAGTCCATTTTCCCTTTCTGAACCTTTGGACCTCTTAGCAGTCTCCCAGCTTATTTGAGATTAGCAGGAATCCTAAAGATGATTATGCTCCTGAAAGTTTCATGCAAATTGATGGATAGCTAGGTCGAGAAGACAGACAGAAGAGTTCCTGTTGTGGAGGAAAAAGGCTCCAGCTTGAAGTTAACCCTTCCCTGTCATGTTTGACCTGCTGGTACCAACCCAGCATATTGCTGCTCACTGGCATCGACATACATGTGTCTCAGTTCTAGTCTCACCTCTCACGCAGGGGTCCAAACAAACTGGCAGACACGGTGCCAACACAGAGTTATCAGAGAGCTGGGCCATAAGAGGCCTGAGGAGGTATGAGGTGGGTAGGAGCACAGGGACTTACAGGAAGAGGCACAGGAAAGTTGGCATCAGCAGCTCTTCTCATGAAATAACGTGACTTTGTTGGGGAGATTTTTCCCTCTGCTGTAAAAGGGAATCTCTGTCCTACTTGACAGAAATTCCTGTCAAGAGGAATTGTCCTTCTGTAGAGAGGAATAGCCTTCCTCTCCAAATTGCTAGTGCAAATTTAGCCTAGCATCCATCTGCCAAAATTAGCATCTATTTTTGCCATTTAGTAGCTGTTCAGCACACTGGAACGAGAAATGTAAAATAGTTGCCCAGTAGACGGTTGTCCATGTCTCTTATACCCACCTCACTGTTGGCACCAGCTGAAAGTACTCAAAACAGCAGCGCTGCAGAAGCCACAGGTAAGATTTCAGCAAACGATACTCAACAACAACAGTTAGTGCTCATTTCTCTGATTGCCTGAGTAGACTGTGAGTGCTCAAGTGTGCTTTATACCCAGAAAGCTTTTATTTTAAATGGGAGAACTAGGGAAGATCATATGCCAGAGCTGCCTCTGTTGCACCCGTCCTATAGGTAAATGAAGAAATTTGTCCCTAGGAAATCAACCTGGCAATTTTCACTGCACTTTACCTCAAAATAAATCCTTCCAGGAAGTATCCGAGCTGGAAAAAGGAAACAAATGCACTCTGAGTCAAAACTGAACAGCCTTTTCAATCAGCTACATCACTGCTTTTCCTTCCTTCTGGCCATGGGGCAAAAGAGAAACTCCACCAAGACAGTTCATTTTTTACTCAGGAGGAAAAAGTTTAAGATTAAGTAATAATCAATAGCAAGGAGTAAATAAACTAATCTCAGAGTACTTGGACCAGAACATTGCACCAGAGATGATACCAAAAGAACTGAGCAGCTACTTGAAGAGTACAGGCAAAGCATCTGCACCAAAGAAAGGTCAAACTCAACACCAAGTGTACAAGCTAAACCTCAGAAAGCCCATAAAGGTTGAGGTAGCAGAATTGATCATTTCCATTTTAGCAGGACAAGGGACCCCAAAGCATCTTTCTGAAGTCACTGCTCTGCTGTGTAAAAATCAATTCAGCTCCTAAATTCAGATCTATAGAAAGTGAAAGCTCTCAAAACTAATATGGAGATCGATATACAACAGCTTAACCTTTATTAAGAATATCCTAGAAGATTCAGAAATACACTTTCTCCAGGTAAAATGCAGCCTGAGGCAGCACAGATAATTTGACGCAATGCAGACATGTCTCTATTTCCAGGATAGCCACAGTTACTGTTACAGAAACCAAACACCTGGCTAATCCCAAATATCTAGCTAACATTCATAAGCACTAAAATTGTTATCAGTGTGAGGTCAATAGCTTTATGCTCTAATACCTTTCAAGAAGTTAATAATAGTTGTATATCTTTATATATATCAGGAGTTTGACAAACTTCAACATATCTTACAGTCTAAAGTCAAGGAGGGAGAATAACCATACAGCTCTTCAATTTGATGTGAACGACCTCAGTTTGTGTGCTTCTCACTAGCAAATCTTAAAAGCAGTGCTTCTGGAAAATGCTAGGAAGAATAGTGGATCTAACCCCATCTGTGACCTAGGGCAACTCAGGAATTTCAAGAAGGCTCCTAATATTCCCTCAGTGGGGTCAGGGAAAAGCATATGTGGTCTGTCCTGTCCATTTTCAGCAAGCCAGATACAAGTACAGTTGAAATATGGGGTTTATTGTCCTGCTCCAAATGGTGGTGATGAAGCCCTGGGCTCATCAATGCATACCCCCATCCCCTTTGGGGGATCAGAGGGATTTGATACCCTTTATATACCCTTTTTTACTCCTTTGTTTGCCCCATTTTTTTTTTCTCCTTTACTACTCTCCCTCTCCCAAATAAACAGCTTTCCCCTGTTTCCTCTTTCCCCTTTTAGCCCAATTTTGCTTATTTTACACTCATATTTAGTATTTGTGATAGAGGTAGGTATGATAATTTCTTTTTTGGTCAGCAATTCTGTTAAACTATTACCTCCTTTTTGTTATATATGTAATGTCTCATTTCTGCTGTTTCTCAGGTAGTTGCCTTGTTCTCACAGTAGTCACAGGTCAAGGTTGGCCTTTAGTCTGCCTCACTCAGCAATTGCTGTGACTTAATTCTTCATCTGCAGTATGGGTAAAATCATGGTACCTTTTCTCATATTTTGTCTGCTTTGTCTGTTTAGACAACGGACAAGAATTATCCCTGTTCTTTTCATCCAGAGAACGTGATTTCAAATTAGGCAAAGCAGTAAGATGCTATGAGCAAGTTTGCTGTCTGTATGAAAATTCAGTGAGTCCATACTGGTGTTAAGAATCTGTTGCACAGCATATAGGACCAAAGATTTAGGCTGCACTATCTTCAAGAAAAGACTGCTCTACCACTTAATCTATAAAACAAGTGAAAAGATACTCCACAATAATATGAAGAGCCTCAGAACATCTCTGTATTGCTTTGGGATGGAGCCTGCTCCGTACCATGTCTGCTCTTACTCCAGCCTTCCAGTTCCTCCTTTTAACCACTTTGTGGCATTTCTCCATGCTCTTAAACATTGCAAAGAAGATAAAATCACCCAGCTGTATTCGCTTTCTCCCTAGCTAGATACTCGTCCAACTCTTTTACAACCATCTGCTACCCTCTGATCCATGTAAGCGAGAAGTGTATATGGCCTGAAATTACCCATGTCTAAGAACATCAGCAAAAATCAAGCATCTGAGCTAGAGATTTCAGCTTTATTCTAAGCTCAGTGAATAGTTTTATAATTAGTGATTTTTCAGTTTAACACCATGAGAGCTGAAGGGCATGATATCATCTACACTTCGTTCCCACATGAAAAGTGGTAGTACTTCTAAATATTCATAACATTATTAAACAGTTTATCAAATCCAATGGTATTGCCAGCTTTTAATTTAGAGCACAACTCAGCTGTATTTCAGTTTTAGCCATAAGTGTTTTTTATTTCTTTCAACATTTGAATCCAAAGTATGTATAACATGACTGTGAATTTTAAAGTTCTCTCATCTCACCTCAGATCCTTTTATTTGCACTATTTTGTTTTTATTTCTTAAATAGCCTGTACTTTTGAGCAACTAATCAACACAATTCAAAAAGATGTAATAGGAAAGCAGTTCCCTACTGTTACTTCTCATCCTTCTCAACTTTAGTTAAGTTCATTGAATAAAATCTACAGACTAAAGAGATAGGCTATTCAATGCATCAGATGGGTATTTACCAATGAAAACTCTACCTAGAGTAGCTTAATTGAGAAAAATAGTTGTTGTTCCAGTGTGACTACAGCTAGGAGAAAATGAAACAGCCAAAATCATAGAAAAAAATCTCCTTATAGCTTAATGGCATCCAAGCTATTGAAATATTTGCAGATTTATAGGCCAGAATCAGAGAAAGGGATCGACTGCTACTTCTCTTCTTGTGCACATTTCTTTTTTTCTTTCTAAGAAGATGGAGGGAAAATGCAGTTGAGGTATGTTGGCATAGGTGGACAGCAGCTGTTCAATGTTGTCATCGGAACAGAGGCAACCAGGAGCCCCTGTGATTGTTTTTTCCCTGTAACCACAACAGTTGAGTTGTTGTAAGCATCTAGTTTTGTTTGCTCTTGGATATGCCTGCCTATCAGCAACAGCACGGAAGATGGGCCAAGGCTCTGCTCTCTTTACGCTGTCAGAGACATAGGACATGCAGAGTAGTGGAGACAGAACCTAGAAATCCTTAGAATTGACTGAGCAGGAGCGAGAGCAAAAATGAAGACTAAAAGGTCTATGTCTACACAAGAAATAAACAAGAAATAGCAGTCATCTGGGCAGTAAGTCTTTGACAAATCCAAGTACGAGAAATAAAGTCATGCAGGACAGAGATAGACACCTGGCATGTATCTCAGCAGTTTCCTTTGCAGAGCAAGCAAGAAAGGAAACATATATAAACAGCTCATTTGTGAACTAAAGTACAGCAAAGCACGATAAAAATAACAGTTTCCAAACGCTAACAACTTTGCATTGTTTAGCAATTTAAGCCACAAATCTCACCTGTTTTCTATCTGTGAGCGTTTTATACAACTATATTACTTTAAATATTACACAGCTGAGTACACTTTTTTCCAGAAAGAAGGCAATACCACTGGAATTTAGGTGACAGAGATTTTGAGGTATTTAGATGACCAAACAAACCAACCAACCAAAATAATAATAATAAAAAAAAAATCGAAAATTGTTTAACCTGCTTACACAAGCTTGTGCTTAAAGGTTTCTCTGGAAGACTTTGAATGGGCTGTTGAACAACATGCCAGTCCTGCAAGAGGTAAGTGGTCTGCAAGTAGTGTCAGAGTTTGGTCTAAGCAGGTGAGACTGTCAAATACTGACATTAAAGTGAGCCTGGACTGAGAACTGTAGAGAAAAAAATAGATCACTGGTGTGCCTGGTAAAGACAGTTTTCACAGAGATTCACTCCTCTGAAGTAGATTGTGTGTCCTCCTTATAAGAATTACCAGAACAGTAAGTATGTATTTTTTAATCTGGGTAATTGTTTTGGCATGTATGAAATCTCAGTTTATATCATACTGCCAAAGTAAGACAAACAGGTGGGAGCATTTTAATACAAAACAGAATTCAACAATCAGTATGAAGTAACCAGGCAGAAATCGTTTAATTTAAAAATGCATGAAGAGACATGTTATTTGGTATTCCATACTATATGGAATTACTCTTATGTCAGGACCATATAATTTAGTAATGAAATTAATTGCATCCATGTTTGAATGAGGTACCCATTTCTGAAAAGAAAAAAAAAAAAAAAGGCTACCCAAAAACAGGAACTCTAAGCAAAAAGCACCTCCTGGATAGGTTATCTGTCTATTTAAGCTTTTGCCTTCAGGTGTGACAGCTGGAAGAGGTTACTTTCTTGAAATTGAATATAGAGTTCTGGCAGAGCATTACCAGCATTTTCTACAATAAGGAGAAAAAGAAGAGAATTTGAACGGATAAATGCAAGTAGGCTTCTTTCTGAGACCTGTCCTATTTTGAATGTGTCTAAAAAAGAAACATCGCATTTAATTGATTTTTCCAGGCATGTAGTGTACCATAAGCAAACACTGATTAGTGCAAGCATCTCTTTAAAATAGTATATCATGATAATGTTTACATCTGGTTCTCCACCTGCAAAAAGTCAATTAAAAACATGTTTTTACACCAATTCCTTTTTCTTATAGCTTGTCACAGAGTAGGATTCTTGGATTATATACTGTTTCGCTTTGAAAACAACTAAGCATGGGAAGAAATAGCCTGATGCAGAAGAAACCCTTGACAAGAAATCGGAGGTGGGTAAGAAGAGGCTCATCACCTGATTTTCACTCCAGTCAGCCTTCCCTTTTCCCTTCTGGAAAGACAGAGCCCTGCTAATTGTTTTCAGTAAGCTATCTATTTGAAGGCTTTAGCCCTTCTTCCTGTTGGCAAATGATCCATGAACTCCTTTTGATTTTCATTAATTTGGTGGTTATTCAAATGTACTGAATGAATGGTTTATGCAAATGTGACTGTTGCTTTGAGTGTTTGCTCATTACTCATGCTGTGTGATTGATTGTCCAAGTCACAGGGTATTGTTTCTGCTCCAGGAGTGGAAGAATCCTACAACCACAAGGAGCTTTCAAGACTGCCAAACACCACCAAGGCTACTTCTCACACAAACATCATTACAAGTGTCTAAAGCATTTCTCCTTTGTGTAAAAGAAAAAAGAACACAAACAAAGCAGAACCTCCTGATACACAATGCAAGGGGAAACGGATAATTAAATGCTAGCTTTTAACCTAAAAAAAAAAGATGAATATGCAGCACTTACCCAGGAACAGTCTCTGAAATATTTGGATATTCATTTGCAAAAAGATAAAAATAATTTGTCATATAGGAGATCTTCAAAAGAAATGTCTTTGAGACTCAGTCAGTGTTTCCTTTGAGCTGATACAGAGCTAGGCTTCTTTAAGTTCATTTTTCCATCATAAACAACTTGATCATATCACTCATTTTGTCTGTTCACAAATCATCTATTAATAGACTGCAAAGCTCTTGAACATATTTGTTCATCAGGTATTTACTGTTAGTCATTGACAATGGCATCTACTGAGATCAGAAGCTCTTAAGAAAGAGTGGTCAAAGCAACCAAGTATATCTTTTATAATGAAGCCCCTTGCTTAAACCTCAGGTTATATAGAGGTGAGCTGAATGCTGAATGGAAGGTACTTCAGCTTGTGCTTCCTCAGTCCTTCAACTTGATAACTTCGAACAAGTAGTTACTCTTGTGCTGGCATCAAAAAAAAAAAAAAAGAAAATTAAAAAAAGAATAGAAGAGAAAAAAGGAATGTGTATGTTTTTACCTACTTGTTCAGGAGATTTATAGAAGCTAGAACATCCCAGGGAAAGAATTATTCTGTATGGTAGTAGATAGGCTTGGAGATGGAATTTTAGGTTAAATAAACCTTAGTCTGACCCCTGAGGTCATTTTTTATGTCCAGTCTGTATTACCCTATGTAAGGGTGATCTGGGATACCTTATCTCACCGAAAAAGTCTATCCATCTTGGTGTGTACTGTGTTCCTCTCTCTAAATCTCACAAGTGATTTTTTTCTCTTTTTGTATAAGACCCTTACGCTATACCTTAGCTAGGACAAGAGTAGTGTGAATAGAATAAAAGCAGCACTACTCCCAGAAATCTGGAAATCTGGCTTTCCCCAACCCTCTAGCACTACGCTTCCCTCCCTCCATCCCCAGTATTGCTCTTGTAACAAGTGTACAGAAACTTTTATAGCTAAATACATTAAAGGTCTTTTTAAGGTGTCATGTGGTTATGACACTTCAACAGAAGGTTTGCCCTTTCTGTCACCTCTATTCTGCCCCATGTCTGAGCTCTTCCTGCCCTTTCAGCACACCATTGAAGAGTCACCTTGTGGCACCCTTCTGTGGCACCTCTCTGCATTGACTGGCCTTTACTAATTTATCTTGCAGCTGCTTCTGCCTCTATTCTTTCTCCCTGCTTCAAAATCTATTTCTGCCTTGTTGACTTTATAGCAAAATGTATTGATTCCTATAGAAAATCCATGCTGCTACTTCCTTCCTCTGACCTCTGTTTATCATGCCCTGATCATTATCATATCTGATCATTGGCCTGTGAGTTTTGGAGGGACAAGAACTTTGTACACCTGGAAAACACCTGCAGCACTGGAGATAGTCCCAAAAAGCAAAGCAGTGAAAACAAGAAATCCAACTAACGTTTGGAGCAAACACTCGAGTTGTTTATGTAAGTGAGCAGTGTTGCAATCCTCCTCTAAAAGAAAATCATTATCCTTATGTGTGAAATGTTTTTTCTTGTGTGTGCTGAAGTAACTTGTGCTCTCAGTCTTTTATCTAGCTGGATCCCAAAATGTTACATTTTGTAATATCACAGTTAGATCTGTTAGTTAAAACTAAAGATTGAACTGTCTGACCCAAGACATTCAATTTCTTTGTGTAAACATATCAAGCGGTCTTGGAAAATAGGAATCACAAATCACATTGTTTCTCCAGAATTGAAGCCTCCCATTATATAATTATATTTTTCATCTGAAAAGACAGATAAAAAGCAAGACTTAAATAACAGATACCAAAAAAATACTTCAAAGCAAAGTTAGTGCATGTAGTTCTTTACATGGTTACCTGCAAAAAAATGGCAGATTTTTACCTAGTATCATTCAGCACAGAATCACAGAACCATAGAATGGTTGAGGTTGGAGGAAACCCTCTGGAGATCATCTAGTCCAATCACTTCACTCAAACAAAGTCTCCTAAAGCAACTGTCCTGGAGAGATTAAAGGCATGCTCATTCACGCCAGCTAAGAGTTTGGCTACTATGCTTACTAACACTGCCATTCTTCTGTCTGTTGACTTTTTCATTAATTAGCTAATATGCAATTTATTTTGATGAATAGTGAAACTGCCTTCAATTTGTTCTTGTAATTAGAGTACACGATCAACCACTAGTTATTCAAATGATAAACTGTTAAGGTTTGTTTAAGGAGAAAAAAATGACAACCTTGATCCTACAGCAGCATGTGGAGGTATTTACAAGGCTGCAGAGATTTGGCAAAAACAATTTTGAAGCCCATATAAACAAGCTGTTTATTATACAGCATTTTTTTTTAATTTCCCCTCAAGACCTGTGATTATGCAGTAGAGCAAAAGCTCTAAAAAGCTCTAAAAGTTTGGGTGGCCATAAAGTACTCATTCGCTCTGAAGTATTCCCAACTTTACTTAAAATGCATTGCACCTTGACAGACCAAAAAACCCAAAACCCTCTATCCTACAGTACATAGTGATAGGAACATTGTTTTAAGTTAAACTAGTCATATATTCATTTTACTGATATATGTATTTAAACTTTCCCTGTGAATCCCAGCTGGTATGAAAAACTGAAATCATCAGATATCAGAGACGCTTCTTTTTGTGGTACTTCTGTGGTACCTAGATCTGAAACAGGAGAGAATATCTCAGGCGAGTGCATGCTCCTAAGCAAATTCTAGCTAGATACGATATTCTCAGGAGGTTCATATATCCACCTGAACTTCTTTGTGATTAACTAGATTTCAAAAACATTATCTAACTTTCTGACTTTATCGGTCATTGGTCCTAACTTTTTAAAGATGATAACTACTGTGTACTTAAATTACCAAAGCACAAAGAGGACTGCCTTGAAAAATCTGCGATTAACATGCTTTTTGATTTGGAAACTAGCAAACTAAGGATAAACCAAGGTTTATTCTGCCCATCTATTTGGGAAAAGTAAAATACTTAAAAAGGTAAGGCCAGTAACAGGAAAAAAAGTCATTTATCCAGGGATAAATCTTGGGAACTAAGACATAAAACAATTCAGCAACTTAGAGTCACTGAGAAAGTGTTTCTTAATAGGATACTGCTGGCAACAAGACCCAGGCAGAGCACTGCTTTACTCAGAGCTCAGGCGTGATTTTAGTGTGAAGCTTGCCTCTTCCTTCATTATTTCCTTGCTAGAGAGAGTTGAGAGAAACCACTGGAAAATGGATAAGAAACATTCATAGAAAGAAAGCTTTTAAAGTGACTAAATAATGTGCAACAATGATTTTCATTATACTGTCACGATTTGTTTAAATTCTATTGAAAGTCAATGGTTTAACAAGTGTTCTTCATTTGCAAAGAAACAACATAAGAAACAAATTCTTTCATGGAACATGCGAAAAGATGGGAACAATATGCAGCTTCCAAAAAACCGCTAGGTTCTGGCTATAACAAAAGTACATACGAGGCACATATACCAAAGAGTTCTAGGACAATTATTTTGGATACTCAGCACTTTCAAGCACTTTCCAAAAGATTAACACTGAGAAGTGACTCCCACTTCTAAAATGTCAGTATTTTTCCCTCTGGAAAGAATCTCTTTCTTCTTCGAATGTGTGGAACTTTGCTAGACTCACCCTTATCTTCTGCCATAACTTTAGCAAAAGGAGCATTGTCCTTGTGTAAGTAAGTTCCTGCACAAGGCCCGTTCTAACTGGTGTTCAGAGCAGATAAAGAATAGGAAGGAAAACATGAACAACTTGAAATATTCTCCGGTCCCATTGTTGCATATCAGAGCCTTTACCCTAATATTAGCTTTAAATTTTTCCATTAAAAATTTGATCTCAAGTTTTGAAGAATCTTTCCAGATTAGTTTTGAAGGTTCAATGAGTCTAATGAAGGCTAGAATAAATATTTAAACTTTGCATAACTATTTGAATAAATATAAATATTTTCAGACTTACAGAAGAATACTGTTTTTGAATTTTATTCTTTTTAAAAAATTACTAAAGAAGGGCCAAATTGAGAATGCAATCATCAACACATTAGTAGAGTGAGAACTGAATACTCTGTCAAAATGAAGAACTAGGTTCTGGCACTGATGTTTCCTACCTAAGATGCAAATCTCACAAATCAGTTCCCAAAATCTGACATTGCCAGTTCTGAACCACCTGGATTCACCTACAGTTTGTGACTTGTGAAGATTCACAGTGTCTTTGCTGTTCAAAGTATAAAGCTTGTTTTCTTTTCCCTTGATTGCTTTGAAGTCTGCAAAACTCACATAATGCCCCAATGACAAAGTTAAGGACAAAATCTCTTTCCAATTTCCTTTACATATTGATCCACTTTCTCAGTGTTCCTATTTTCACTTTACTATAATTCCATTAATTTTCTTTTTCTTTCTCATATTTCCTTATTATCTTTTTCCCCATTTTAATCTTCTCTTTTATTGTGATTTTGCTCATTTCTCCTTAATGCTGATGCCTCCTGTTTTATAATTTTTCTGTTTTCATTCTAAACATTTCTGTTAGTTTAATTTCTCTCCTCATTCTTTCAGCCATATTCCAAATTGTATTTTATTCTACTCTTACCTCCTTCTTTTAACTCTCTTACTTCCAGCTCATTTTCTCCTGTTCTCTATGTCCATTTGCTTTAGATTTCTCATCAATAGCTCAGATATCATCAAAATGTTTCCCTGGAAACACCTCAAGACATTCTTACACTGTCTGAGCGAAGATGCTACCCTCTCCACAAGTGAAATGGTAGGGATCAAAGACCCTAAAAGACACAGCCTTGTTATCAGCCCTTCTAGTGTCTGGAGGAATTTCTGACTTACTTTTGCAGTCAGTAATTTAAAATTCCACTGTTGATTAAAGACCTGTATGTTGCACTAAAAAATGTAAGTTATTCTGCCTGTAAGAAAAGAAATACAACATTAGACAGCAGTTTTCTGCACATATTTGAATACAAAATGCTAACAGAGAAATGAACATCAAATTATAATCCTAGTGGAAAAAAAGAAAAGAAATGAAAAGAAAAGAATAAAATGGCACTAATAATGCTTAGCCTTCAGATTTCTTTTCTTCAGTGCATCCAGACACAGGGAGATGAGTTTTACTGTGACAATTATATTAGATATGTATGTATGTAAAATTGGTTTGGCTTTTGTGGAATGTAGCATTTAATAGCCTGGGAGGGATAATGTACATTATGTACACGCTGTGCTAATTGCACTTTGAAGACGTCCTCCTTGGTTTCTGCCAGGAGCACAGAACTCAGCTTGTGCATATTGCTTCCCATCTGATTCATTCCATACATGTGCTTTTAAAGGAGAAGGTCTGTAATTCAGCACCAGCAATCCTTAAGGCTGGAATCTGGGGCTCTGTCTTCTCAATACTGTCTTAAAATATAAGATTCTTTCCCAATTTTCTTCCTGATCCAGCTAAACAAAACCTTTAAGCACTTGCTTAAGTTTAATTGCCTGAAGCTGCACGTGAAGGTGGGCCTGAAACCTTACTTACTTCATCATCCCCACCTCATGTCTCACTTGGTCTGCTCACCTAGTTTTGGTCTTTGCTATCATCTATCCTTAACAGTTTCTTCAGTTTCTTCTCTTCAGACATGCAGAAATAGGATGGTGGCAGTGAAGCACAGGAAAACAGGAGTTGATTTTGCTCCAGTTTGGAAGGGTGTTTTCAGCACATGTTCAGCTTTGTCCTGATATGGTGACTTTCCTGGACAAGGCTCACAAGTGACATAACCCATTAATCTTTTCCAGCAATTCTGATGTACTCACCCCTACATCCGGGTCCCTCACGAATGGCTGTTATCATACAATGGATTTTCTCACTAAAATATTTCAATTATTATCCTTGCTAGACTAATATTTTTAAAGCTGCCTTCAATGATCTAGAAATTACAGAGAAAAGGGTTAAGGTATGGGGTAAGGATGTCAAAACTATTTGGAATTTCTCTATGCATCTCCTGATACTGTTAATATGAGCATGGTGACGATAGCCTTATGAGGCAGATAATTAACAAATAAATAAACAAAAGGAAGAAGTTTTTCTTAGAGATGCTAAAGACCAGCACATACTACATACAGCCCCAGCAATGAAATAAAGCCTCTCTGCTAGAAAATTTAGAAGTAGCCTCACACTAAATGAAAAGAGGAATAAACAATATATGTTTGCAGTTTCTGTGGATGAGCAAGTCTGTGCTAGCAAGCACTGACATTTTCACATCTCCACACTGTATAGCATTTTTTAGGAGTAGGCATCACTTATCAGTTATTATCAGAGGGTGATTGTTTCCTACTGAGGGCTATTTGGGAAAAGCAACTTTGAGACGTTAACCAGCCTGGCTGGCGTCAGTGAGAGAAGATCTGAAGAAGATGGCTGTGCCCATCATTGATGCTGCATGCATGGGATGACTCCTCTGTAGGTCACCAAGCACACCAGGAACCAGCCATGTCCCTGGGAGAGCCTGCCTGGAGATGCTCCAAGCTGGTCACCTAGCCCAAGGCAAAGCTCACATGCTGCAGGACGCTGGTGGCACCAAACAAGGGGGTGACAGTGCAAGAAGTCACAGCACAGCAACGGAAAACCAAGAACCACCCACAAGGTGCCCCAGCAGCCAAGGAGGGCCTGGCACAGAAAGGTTACTTTTGAAGGCCAACACAGAGATTACTTCTGCCCAAAGAGTAGTGTGTGATCAAAAGGGTCCTCACATATCTAAAACACAGAGCCAAGGGGACTACAGAAGGCCAGACCAGAGCAGTGCTGGGTACCCTCTTCTGCCAGGTTAACTAGGGCTCCTTGCACACTCATTTACTCATCTTTGTAATACCCATTTTAGTGCTGCTTTATTAACAGTACCAAGCCCCTACATAGTCTATTCATTGCTGTTTTTTTAGACATTTCAGAAGAAGACAGTAGACTTATTGAGTTTAAAATCCCTGGCTTTGAGAGCTGGAGAGCTCACAATTTTCTGTCCATTCATCCTTTTTTCTCCTTCTATGTATTCAGCGATAAATACCAACCATACGTGCTGCAATCCATCCCACCGCAGCAAGATGTGTCAGCTATTGATGGCAGATGTTATGCTAATGTGTTTAATGTATATGCTGTATCTCCACAGTGTGATGACACAGTTGTTGAAAGAGACCAAGTGGTTTCAACATAATCTAGGATATGGAGCTGGGATGGGGAGGCGGATAAGATGTCTAGAACATTTGTCTAGAAACAAATGTCTAGAGATGTCTAGACATTTAAATCTTACACTTTTAAGCCACTGATTCAAATGTACATGGCAGCATGGACAAGAATTTATTTCTTGGAACACAATAAAACAGACAGGACCCTGAGTCAAGATCTGCAGAAAAGACACATGCTTACATATATGGAAGCACAGAAGACAGCTGTCAGTACACAAACTTATGTGAAAATTTTGTTCGGTGTGTGGAAGAACTCCCTATGGGAACTTACTCATTCCTTCAACCAGAAGGCAAGGCTCCTTTATCCGATAGCAAGGTGCCATTTGCTAATAGTTTAGCTACTTATGTGCCATGAATGCCCTTGCTCTGCCATTAACAGGGGACTTCTTGGGAGTTAAGGTGGACAAGGTTGAAAATAAAATGTGTGCACAACTCAAAAACCTCTCCGATGAATGCAGAAAAATTTCTTAAGAGCAAGATCCTTGACCAAGAGATTGTAAACAACTAATGCTTTGTCATTTGAGTGTGAGATGATATATCAGAGCTCCTTTAAATAAAATGTAAACTCACTGCATCTTTTGAGCCTCTACAACTTTGCAACCTCTTTTACCCACTTAATAAATAGACACGTCTGCCAGTTTTGCCTTAAGAGCAGTATAAAGGTGATTTCAAGGTAGCCAGCTAACAGCATGACTTTGAGCTTCTACAGTTGGGTTGTCTATAAAACTCAGATGTTCAAGCTTTTCCGAGTGTCTTGCATACTAATACATTTCTCCACAGTAAGCACACTGCAATTTAGTGAAAAAGATGTATGCACAAAAGTGCATCTCTCCATTATGCAGCCTGAGCTGGTAATGCACAGGTTATATAAAAGAGTCTTCTGGTAACATTTATTAGCTAATAAAATCCACAGCTTCATTAGGTTAGTTAAAAAAAAAAAAAAGTACATTGAATCTTGAGGGCCAGCAGTCAGGTTTGTGAAAGCAATGTAGTCTGTTGGATTGGTACTGTACCTAATTCATTTCTGAACATACAAAACTACCGGTGCTCTGGACACATGCTAGCATTTCTCACACTAAAAGAAATCAGAAGAAAATATAGAAACACAACAAAGCAGATGTCTTATTCAGAAGACCTACGTCTAAACAATAAAGCTGTTGTTAAGAAATGGATTTTGCTTGGTCATCCAAGTGGATTTCAATGCTTAGACTAGGAAAGTAATCACTAGCCATTTAGGACAGTATAACACTGTATATGGAAGAGTAATGAATGCAAAATTGGCTAAATGAGCTACCATGAACCTAAAGCTTGCAGTGAGTTCATCAAAGTAAACCATGCAAAGGCCTGCCTAGGCAGAAGAGCTGATGTTGCTGGAAACAAAAAGCCTATCTACTTCAGTATGACAAGTGAAAAACTTGTTGGGACAAACTCTGGTCTGGACATGTCATGTGCATGTATTGTAGCTGTACAGCAAGAGAAATTGTAAGTAAAAGAGATTTGAGAGCTTGAAGTCACATTTAAGTTAAATGAACAGAGGCAGATAGGTGTTGAAAAAGCAGCTGAATCTGAGCACAAGAATTAAATTAGTTGAGGGGACAGTAAAGAGCAGCTAAAGAAGAACAAGGGAAACCAAGCAAGAGCAGAAAACTGAGTTGCTGCAGAGGCAATACCTGATATCTCAGGTTCTACTTGGTGTGCTCATTCTAGCAAGGCTCCCTTCCTTTCCTGAGAAGTCTCTGACATGCTATATATGCATTGTAACAGAGATAGCAAAAGACCACAAGATTCTCATTTTATTTTTTATGTATGGGGGAGGGGGACGGGAGGGAGGGTGCTAGTTATTTCCAGGATTCAAGACCCAGATGTTGTGCCAGATGTTTGCAGAATCCCCATCATTAAAATTCTGTCCTCACAAAATAGAAGAGTGGGTTATAAAGAGGGGAAGATGGTAGAAAAAAATCTTCACTGGAGTGAACAACTCAGTGGAAATGATTGGGAATTTTTCAATGAAATGCTTTCTCAGGGATTCACCAATTTCCTGTAACAAAACAATAAGGACAAGTGCAGGGTCCTGCACTTTGGGAGGAGTAACCCCAGGCACCAGGGCAGATTAGGGGTTGACCTGGAAAGCAGGAAAGCAGCTCCGAGGAGAGGGATTTGGGAGTCCTGGTTGACAACAAGTTAACCATGAGGCAGCAATGTGTCCTTGTTGCCAAGAAGGCCAATGGGATCCTGGCCTGCATCAGGAGGAGCGTT
>NW_010584733.1:83531-110494 GCF_000705375.1 Tinamus guttatus | reverse complement strand
AATCTAAACACACTATAGTTCTTTCCTCATGTGGCATAGACACATTCTTGCTATACCTCAAGCACTTCAGAGGCAGGAGACAACCATTTTCTACTCAGCTCTACTAACGAGTTAAATAAAACTAGTAATCGTGTCTATTAAACACTAAGCACCTATTTAGCTTTTCCAGTTAACTGGTCTGGAACATATTTAAATTAAAATAGTACAAATATATTAATTCGGTAACAGCAGCATGAATATCCTTGCAAATCAGAGCTGATTAGCTGCCAGAGGGGCTTGCAGATATTTTACAGCTTTCACCTTTGCTTTACTCAGGTTAGTGTGAAGAGAGAAGTGGTATCTTTGACCTTAGGATGCAGCCCCTGTACTTAAACTTGGAGATTTCTAAGCTGAGAGAATGATTTTCATCAAGATGAATTTACTACTCCTGGTGCAGAAAATATATCATATGGCATTTCTTCAAGGTAGAAAGAGTACAGTTGTACAAAAGAATATGGGGAATTACACATATCTTAACACACATCTTTTTCTCAAACACACATGCTCCGCCACAAGGCCTGTTAAGAAAAAAATCAAATTTTCAGAATATTTTGTGGATGTATATTCTGAGGAGAAAAAAAAAACAAAAACCAAAAAACACATCTTCTGTGTTTGTTTTTGTATATTTAGGGGGAAAAAGCACAATAATTTCCTCTAAAACTTCAAAAGCACAAAAAAGTTAACATTTAATGGTGAAAGTGTAATTGTAACTTGCAGGGGAAAAAAACAACTCCTTTTGATATCTTAGAAAAGCTCTAGATCAGAGCTAGTTTTTCATCTCTTTCGACAATAAAAGAAAATAGCATGTAGTGATTTAAGACATTTAATCCAAGCTTAACAACTTATCTCCTATTTGTAATATTGCTAATGAGGAGCCTGTCAGACTGTGGAAAAATATCTTTACAATTAGTGACTTGACTCTAACCTCATTTTCATCTTGAGGATGTTGTAGATCTGCCTTAAGTCAATGGCATTATCGTGTAATAACTTAAAACTGGTGTAAGAGAAAGTCTGAGACAAATGCAGCTAGATATTCGCAGGAAGAAAAATAGATCAACGGCGGAACAGTTGCATTTGTAATAAGTCATTTTAATGTTCACTCTCAGAAAACAGAAAGTCCTGGAAGGCTGCAAGGAGACTGAAACTGAATCATGAGAAAATTAGCTTAGCACTGAAAGAATCCAGAAAAGAAATTTAATATGTTGCCTGCATCACAGATTAAATCATGGGATGAGAAACTTACATGCAAACTGATGCAGTGTCATGGCATGATGTCCATTTAGCCAGCTTATTCTTATTCAGAAAAGACAGGGAACACTTAGATAAATATCTCAGGACATGGCTCATGGTTTAAAAAAAAGAAAATCCCCAAGCCCTTTCATCTTCTTAAATATGCCATTTTAGAGATAGTTGAAAATTTCCAAACTAGGCCTGAAAGATATTTCCTTACATTCTGAAAACATACTTGTTTGGTTCTTCTCCTGTTTTGTTCATTGCTCGTGAACATTCACACTTGCAATTTTTTGTTGGCATATATGGTTAGGGAACATCTGTTCTTTGTTCCCATCTGAAGGAGATTACCAGCATATCCATGCATGAAGAAGGCAACTGGTTATCTGCTACTTTCTATTATTATTATTATCTGGCTTAATAAGCTAAAGCCACCTGTTCAGAGGGAGCAGAGGCCAAACACAACAAGAGCTCACCATTTGCCTTATGTAACTCTTGAAGTATCTGTCTTTCATATAATGTATCTTCAGCAGGCAGATATGAAGAACTTTTTTGAAGGAGGCCCAGTATCATCATCACCATCTTGGAAAGAGTAAAATAGAAACAGAAGAGAACTGACCTGGTCAAGGGTCTATCACCAGATCAGTGGGAAAGCTTAAGATGAAAAAAAAAGTCTCCTGAATCCTAGCACACTGCTGTGTTCAGTGTTTCACCCTAAGTCCCTGCAATAGAATACAAAATATACTTTTCAAATAACTGAACATGAATAATAAAGGGAGATGGGAGCTATGAATAGAAATAATCAATTATATTGGATTTTTTGGGGGAATAAATAATTTGATCAACACATGCTATTTGAATATATAATTTCATTTCAATGGTAAATTATTTTAGGAACTCGAGCATCGGTCAGTGTACAGGATCCTGCATCCAGAGCATTTCTGTTTTCCATTATAGAAGATGTTACTATTGCCTACAATGCTTGTGTCTCAGAAATAGAGAATTTTGCTCCAAATATAGATTTAAAGTTGTGCAAGTTTTTACAGATGCCCAGCATAAATCAACTAGAATACACTTGATAATAACATATATTTTCTATAAGCCATGTTTATGACTAACAGACACACTCAAAGAATGTTTAGCTATTGATTTGATGCAGACAGCCAGGTCCTTGTAAGAGATGATTTTTTCCTTCCCAAATTTTGTTTTAAAAAGTGTGCAATATTGAACAGCATAAGCAATTGTGGCAAAATGGAAGTTCCTGCTTTTTATCCCCAGTTCTATTTACCTGTCTGCAAAACAATCTACATTTTTACTGCAATTCTCCTTGACATTTCCCTTATCTATTCCCCTTTCTCATTAGCCCGCCTCATGAGAAAATATGGGCACAGAATTCTAAATCAACTTTATGATCAACACATCTGGTGCATATTGACAGACAGATTGTCCACATACATAAGCCTGGGTTTGGAGGTTGTTGTTTATTTATTTATTTATTTTTTTACTAGAAGCATAAGAACACGTTCTTCCTGAAGCGGAATGTGTTCAATAAAACCTTTGCAAATGAAAGACTTGCCTAAAAGAAAGCAGGTGGCATCATTATAGCAAAGCAACTTAAACAAAAGAGAAAGGTGTATTTTACTTCCTTTCTCTGACTGTCTGATTGGATGGTTGATTTGTTTTACCTTTTCAATTATATGAAGTCATTTTCATTTACAGGCATCTCAGGAAGAATTGGTCTATGTCCAAGTACTTTGACATTTTGCCAAAGCAGAATATAGTGTTGCCAGGGAACAAGACCAAGAGTCAGGATTCATGGTTTCCAGTCCTAGAGACTGTCTTTCTTAATGGACTTGTTCAATATAATTGGACCCTGATCTCAGCTGCAGGTCACAGATATTCCCAAGATAGAGATAAATAGAATATTAAATGGAATCTATTTACACAGTGCATATCACTCAGTGTCTCATACTATAATCTTCATGACCCATTTGGAGAGATCGAGAGAATTATTCTCCTCACTTACCATTTGGGAAGCAGAGACCAGATGACTAGTCCGTAGGTGCACAGAAATTAAGCCAAAGATACCACAGTGAGCCCTTCACCTAGGCAATAGCATCGGTCATATTCAGACGGAAAATTCCAGCAAAGCAAAACTGCCAGCACCCACAGAAGTTGTGACTGCTGCTCCTCCAGTGCTGTACTCCAAAGTATAATGTAGTGACACATGATGGACCACTTTGAAAAGTTCCCACTAACTTCCAGATAGAAGAAAAAATGCATCCTTGGCCTTCAGGGCTTCACAGTTCCGGAAGAAATAGGATGCCACCCTTTGTAGCAAAAATTCAGCATTTCAGAATAACGGTAGCAAACCTGTGCTCAACTAAAACTCTAGTATCCGAAACAAATATTTCTTTCATTTGTTTGAAAATTATCCAAAATTTAAATATCCATTTATTTCAATAAGTGCAAGGATTCCAGAAATATTTATTATGCTACATATTTCTTGTTCCATAAAAATACCAATTTGTCAAGATTCAACACTGAAAAATATCACCCTATGTTTAATTTGACAAGACACAGATGAAATAGCGTATTTTCAGCATTAATGTGCATTTTTTTTTCTGGTTTTCAAGATGCAAGACATCCTCCATCATTTTATGTAACTTTAAAAAAGCAGTATTTTTTATAATAGTGTTAAAATGATTTGTCATTTTACCCTATCAGTGGCCAAAAGTTCCTGGCCCTCAGCCTTGCCTTTACATGATTTTAATTCGGCTATGCCATTCCAGCATCCCTGCATTCTCCCTCCAGTCCCAAAGTGAGACCTCAGTGCCTTCTCCCTGTGTCCCCAGGGCACCTTCTACACCATGGACTTCTTCTGTTTCCAAATTGTCCTCTTATGGTGGCTGATTTATCTGCACCACAGTGTAAAGCTGGCACCTGCCACAGCAGTTGGGGCTGTACCCTCACAACAGGAGCACTGCAGTCTCTCCCTCTTGCTCAGTGCTATCCTAGCCCAGATATACTCCATTGGTCTGAACTGTGGTCCTCTGTAGCTGTGCCTGGTTTGTGAACCAAGAAATAGTATTTCCATCCTTCACATCTTGTTGCTCTAGGAGACTTTGATACTACGGGCTGAAACTATAAGCCATACCCTGCCCATCGCCTCACCTGTCAGGTAACCCATATACTCTTCCCCGTGCCATAACTCCTCGTGATCTCCTTTGCTTGTAGTATTGGCTACAGAGAGCTCTGGGAAGCACCCAAAGGCGCAGAAGCCAAATTTTAATTATCTGACATCTCTTTCATATTTGGAGAACTTTGCAAGAGTATAATTATCAACACACAGTAGCACAGTTTAAAGTGCTTTAAAGAAGCCACTGTTTAAAAAATGCATGTGTTTTGGTACAGTGTAACCGTTCACAGAGCACATGTCAGTGCACACTCCTCAGAGTTAATACAGTTATTCAGCCATTTGAAATGGCAGCAGGATTAACATGCAAGTACATATGTCCTGTGAGTAGCAGAGGAGACTAGAGGAACAGGGAGAAAAAGAGGAATAGAGGGAGGAGGAGGAGGGAGAGTGAGCGAAGAACAGAGAATGAATATTCCTACCGGTCTGAGGAGGAAGGACAGATACAAGTTAAAAAGCTGAAAAAAACAGTTGTATAACAGCTTTGTAAAACCATGAAAATGTATCGAAACAACACTGCAAGCAATAAAGATGTCTTTTGATTAAAATCTTACAGATCTTATTCAGGCAAAATACATATTTCAGTAAATGCTAAGTAGGACTTGTAGATTTCCCCATTTACTAGGTGAATTTAAGGTTATTATTTTCATCTGTCTTTCATTAGCATTGAAATTCCATGTGAAATTCTGGTTTTACTGAAGTTAATGCCACAGTCTCTTTGATGGTAATGGGCTGAGAATTTTTGCATCATTAGGTACCACAAGAGATGTATTAACTAGTTTGCAAAGAGTGCAACTTATTGCATTAAAGACATGCATTTCAATGCACCAAGTAAAAGAGCATAGACTAAGAGGGACCACAAGTCCTACTGCATCTTTAATCATTGTCTTAGCAGAACTGTAGCCACATGTATACTCTGGGATGGTATAAACCAGTGCTGCTGCCAGAAGAAGTCATCCTAACCTGTTTGCTGAGTTGCCTTTAATGTAGCTAGTTCTCTGATGCAACTTGATGCATAAACGGGCCAGGGCTTGGGCTGCTCGAGGCTGGAGTAACATGGATTCAGGAGTTAACCTCTGCAGAGGGGAGGAACGGATGTCTTCTTCTAATAGGAATAGCAGCTTGCTTATGCCATTCCTATTGTGCTTGGAGAAACTGTGATTGGAGGATGAGGGATCAAGACTTGTGCTGATGACCTTTGAGTCATTGACTGCTTAAAGTTTTCAAGCAGTGTGGAGATACAAGTACCAACAGACAACAGCATGTCAAAACAACAGATATGACCTTTCATTACTTTTTTACAAGGAAATGGCAGAAACTACATTACGGAACTGGGCATCAGTAGAGCTTAGGCACTAATCCTGATGCTGCTGCTACCCTGAGGAGTAGTTATCTTCAGGCCCTCGCAGTGCTCAGATCCCCACCGTGGAGGCAGGCATGAGCTTGCTCTGCCCAAGCCATTCCAAGTCCCCAACTGCTAAGTTATTTATGAAACAGAAGCATGGAGCTACAGTCAGCCCTGCAAGCATAACAGGTCTATAGAGACAAAAAAATATATTAGCTTCTTGTCTGCTTGGAGCCCAGGCAGAGCATGCTTATGTCTGCCTGCAAAAGGCAATGCTAATGCAACCTTCTGTCTTTTTCTTCTGTCACTCTTCAGTGATCTGGCTTATTTGCACTAGGACATCTTCACTGCAGGAACCCTTTCTTAACTCTACTTCATAGAGCGTTCAACAAAACAGATCCCAGACCCCATTTCAATCCCCAGGTGCTGACACGGCAGCAGCAACAAACCCCCAGCTCATAGTTTTGGGAAAGGGGAGTTTTAGTCTGACATGTCCAAACACACCTGCACTGCAAATGTTTAGGCAATGACTAATTCTGTCTCCATCACCAGATTTAATTCCCAGTTTCGACGGAGTGGAAGTCAAGGGTGAAAACTGCAGCGGCTAGGAAGGAGAGCACTGCTAATTGTGAACCATGTAGGGGGCATGGATTTTTTTTTTTTGCACTCAGTGCTACAAAATATGATTTTGCCTATGAAGCAGATCCAAATCACAAAGCACAGAGACTCCTCTAGCAGCTCTAGTGAGGACCCGATGTAGATACCCAAGAACACTTCAGCAGAGCTCCACTGACTTCAATAGGTCACAGCAGAACTGCAGAAATTCACCACTGAAAAGTTAATGAAGAACAAGGGTCTCTTTGCTCCCCATCCTTTTCTATCTGCTCTGTAGGTAATTAAAATAACATTAAAAAGGGAAAATAAATAAGACGGAATGCAAAAAAGGGGGAGAGAAAATGCAATTTAGAAGAGGAAAAAGAAAGAAAGAAAGAAAGAAAGAAAGAAAGAAAGAAAGAAAGAAAGAAAGAAAGAAAGAAAGAAAGAAAGAAAGAAAGAAAGAAAGAAAGAAAGAAAGAAAGGAAGAAAGAAAGAAAGAGGAGCTGTGAGAAAGGAAGGAGCTAGCAAATTAAATCTTGTCCTGATTATCTCATAGCTCTAATGATCTGAAAAGAGGGGGTGGAAAGAACAAGGAAGAGATCAAGGAGCTTAGAGTAATTAATTAATTCATTGTTTGGATTGTCTCCTATTCTTCAGTAGAGAAAAGAAATCAAGATTAAAAATAAAAATGAAAGTGAGAGAAAGTTATTAGAATAATTAAGTCATAATTAGGCTGTTGTGCTGATTTGTTTTTGTTCTAACTATAAAAAAGTCCAATAAATCCTTCTTCATCAAATTATCTCTTCCTTAGCAATCTTTTTAGAAGTGAAAGCTTTTGAAGTATGTGATTAAATGCCATTAGAAAAAGGAAGGAGGATTGGTGCTCAAACCAAACAGATGAGCTCAAAAAATACCCCCTATATTATGCAACGAACGCAGGTCAACTGAGGTGGGTGTTTCTTTACGAGCCATGGTGCTCTATTAGGCACCTCTATTTCCTCTGTGCATCCTCTGGACTCCTAGATCCGTGCTCCTAATGCAAAGTTGGAAAGCTGGGGTCTGAATTTCAGAAAGCTGGTCCCAAAGCAGGAAAACTCTCAGCTCCCTCCCACGTGCTGCTCAGGGCTACGTAACAGCAGAGCTGTCAACCCCTCGAGTGAACGGATGGGGAAAACAGCAGTGCCCCATCCTGCTGCCTCTGCCAAGCGACTCCAGGACAGATCTTGCTGGAGAAAGCCCATGTGTACGAGCACAGACAGCTCTCATGTGGCTAGTGATACTGAGGGAGGCTACCCCTGGGCTGTGCCACGATTTGACAGCGTGTACAGTATGTATAATGTATGTGACTAGTGTAGAGAAAGGGATGACGCTGTATACAAATGAGCACTGTAGCAGAAAGGATATGCTACACTTCTACATTAAAATCACCCTGGCACTGCTGAAAACTGAAGACAAAATACGCTGAGCTCCCCCTGCAACCACTCAAAGGACAGGATCTAGAGCAACATCTAGTGCTGTTGACTTCTCTGAAACACACAGTGACATGAGCTTGTAGAGAAAAGATATACTGTGACCTGAGATCCCAGCAAGGCCCAAAGGGGAGGGCAGGAGAAGAAGATGAGGCTGTGGTTTGCTAATGCAGTGGTGAGCCCCAGAAAAGTCTTCTCTCGTTTGCAGATAGCATTAAGCTGGAATATGCAGGGTTTCTTTTATTAAACCTGATTATGTTACTTCCTTTAATATCTTGTTATTAACGTTGTTCTTCCAGTTATATGATTTCTGCTAATATATAGTGTTGTTACATTACAGTTATTATTATTATACTACAGTTTCAATATCCCCTGGAAATGCTGAAGGAAATTTGTTAAAATGTCTGAAGCAGGAAATATTTTAAGGAAAAAATGTACACCTTAATCACTGGTAAAGTCTGGTTTCCAATCTTCCTTATAATATGAAGCTAATAATATGGAACTTTTACCCTCAGTAAATCTGTTAATTATTCTGTATCATCTGCCGGTTACTCATTGACTAGGCTGCATCTCCCAACACTATATGAAATCAGACTCAATGTGAAGCATTCAAGGAATTGGAAAAAGAAGAAAACTGCTCAACACACCAGCCGAATAGAATATGATAGATAGCATTATCCGTACAGCGGGCCAAATTTTCAATGTAAATAGCTGTAGTTCTACAGAAGTTATTGGAACTGCACTGGAAGTTAATGCATCTTAGACGCAAAAAGATTTCAAGAGGAACTTTAATTTTCCATATTATCAATCCTGACTAAATTGTTCTAAGGATTTGAGAGATGATCCTTCAGGAGACAAAACAAAACATGTTCTGATCATGGGAGCTTATGACATCTTTAGTAGAGATGGTGCCTTCTAAAATTATTCAATAACATAGTCATTTTTATTTCAGCTATTCCTCTCCACTCTTCAATTATTAAGGTTTAATACACAGAATTCCTTGGGGACTTTCATGTTTATTAAGCAAGCATTTGTATGTGCTAACAGAAAATTCCAAAATTAGGAGAAATCATTTACAAATACACAACAGCTGTTACAGCATTAAAACTTTAATTGGCACCCCCTAACAGATCGTTGGGTATTTCAGTCATTCTCTTAAGCATGTGATAATCCTTATAATATTCAGAAAGAAAACAATTTGGATGAACTCATTAGCATAGATGGAACACGTACGCGGGCACAAATACCTATCTGTGCAAATAGATGGCCCGGTGAGAAGACAGTAGGACTCATGTCTCAGGTGACAGTAACCTGAATTCTGACTTACCTGTGATTTTGGATAAGTCATTTCTTTATTTCACTTCCCTCCCCAATCCTTTCCAGGCTGCAAGGAAATTTCTTCAGAGCCAAGATTATTTCTCACTACCTATTTCTACAAGTTTTTAACACAACCACCCTCCCTATTAGGCAGGGCCCTGAGGTGCTTCTGTAATGTCATTAATAACAATAACAGGTACCATTTATTAACACACAATATTTCAAGTAGGTGATTTCTTGTGAGCAGTACAAGTAGGAGAGAACAGTAATTTCTACTGAATATCTAAGCATTTGGAATCAATACCAAAGTGGCATAAATCACCTCTGACAAGGCATCCCTCATTCAAATTCTCACCATTGTAAAAAACAAATCTTGGAAGAATTAGGTTAGCAACTGAGAGACAAAGAGCACTATTGATGAAATTATTAGTGGATTGGCTTGATGGCACAGAGGAAAGAGATAATGAAGTGAACAGAGTAATTGGTACAGTAAATGATCTCTGTATTTCAATATTCATTTATCTAAACCTTGCAGTACTGGAATGAAACTGAGAAATGCGAGTGTGCTTCTCCTCAGGGTTTTTTCCCAGCTGTGAACGGTATCTTTGCAAACTTTCCTCCATTTTCTTTCATTTCCAAACAGCCTAAACAAAATAGTAATGCAGAATCCCAAAGAAGATAATGAAAAGTGGGATTTAAAAATTTGCCTTGGGATGGGATTCTAACTCATGAGCAGCTGCTTAAGTGCTTTGTTGATCCTGGGTCTTAGAGGAAGATTTGCTCCATTGGTAAGAAATACATAAAGGTTTCACAGCTCAGCCATTCTGACAGCAAAGTATATCAAATGCTTTCTTCACAGCATAATTAAGAAAATGGTTCTTAATGTTGTTGAAGATGTGACTTTGAATATTATGCAGGAAGCAGGAGGCTAAAGGAAGATTATTTGCAGCACAACAACCCAACAGTTTTTAACTGTTTAAATCAACTTGAAACTCAAGTATGAAAAAAACCCATAAATTTAGCTCTAAACTTAGTTCTATATCAAAAAATCTTCCATTTTACAGGAAGCTTGTAATAGACTTCTGAGTGTCCCTTGGAGCTCAGGCTGACTAGGAAAAAAATACTCTTTATATTCCAACCAGCCCTTCTGGAGGTGTACACAGTTGCATGTAACATGCAGGTCAGGTTTTTCAATTCTCTATGCTTTCTAAAAAATAAAATGACTGGATTATGACAACTGATCCCTGGAACTACAGTAGCTTAATTCACTTTTATTTACGTGCACCTTAACGCAAAAGGAGATCTTTCACCCAAAATATATAATTACGAAATTCTGATTACTATTGTTCTATACTGTCAAGGAGATGCTACAGAGAAATTTGTATTTAGTACCACTCTCACAGGTATTACTCAGCTGTGTTTATTAGTAGCATAACAAATCCATCAAAAAGTGCATAAGGGGGAAAGTTGACAAGAAAGAGGAAAGTACATCAAACCCTGAGTGACAATCCTATTGACTTAGCCTCAATCACTCTTAACATATTGTATTAGACATACATCTGCACAAGAATGTTCATACTTTACTGTGACAAGAAAACAAGGAAGAACTGATACATCTAGAATTTAGAAACAAAAGAAATCAAATTTAAGATGCTATAGATGCACACTGTTCCAAAACCGGCATTCAGTACACATGAGAAGAAACACTGTACACCACAGGTCCAACTCATGCCTTGCTAGCTATCTTCTGGCTTCTTATATGCAACTATGTATAGTGTAGGCCATCCTTGTCCTCAGTGTTAACAGTTTTGATGATATAGCTATATTATCTCATGTGACTGCCATAAAACATAACCTCGCCTGCCTCTATAAACTTTTAAATAAATATGTTCTGTATTTGAAGAACCACTTGGTTCCTTCTAATTGACCTGCCCCTGCTAGTTCAAAGCAGGAAAGACTAACACCTAATACAGCATTCATATACAGTTGTGGAGGACCACAGCATTGATTCGGATTTGCCTGAACAGAAGCCAAGGAGCTGGACACTTGCATGCCAAAGCTTGCAGAGGTATTAAAGAAAATAATATGGATTTAACACGTAAAATTAACTTGGTGGAAAGACTTACTTGCTGGATTCCCAATATGACTAAATGCCAAAGAAGAAGTAATCTAAATGGTTATTAGCATAATTTGAGTGCTGAGTGCTGTTCTGCTCCAGCTACAAATGTGATTGAGACATATGCTTGCTCTGATGGAAGAAATTAGCAGAGGATTACCTCTGTCCCTAAGAAGATTAAACTAAAAAGAAAAAATAATTTGCTTTCCATTGCACTGCTATACCATCTACCATTAAAAGAAAACAGACCACATTAAAAAAGACCATCAGTTTAATGGAAAGATTATTCTGACAGTTGCCAGCTTATAGCCTGTTTAGTCACGTAAGTCAAGTCCACATTAGAAGCAACAGCAGAAGCTATTTCCTCACCCCAGACAGCAAGACTGTAAAGAATTCATAATGAAATCAGGAGAGGCCTCACAAAACCAAGCCAGTTTGTTCTAGATTCCTTCCTTGCCAGAACCCAAGCTCATCAGCCCATCCCAGCAGAGGAGCTTTGCCATTTTTGGGAATTGAGGACACAGAAAATAAACCCTTAGCCTTACTCTGTATCACACCCGCCTCTTCACCCTAACTCTATTCAAGTCTACAAGATCTGTCATAGACTCTAATATCTATGTATAGAGATTGAAACTTGAAATATAGAAAGCAATAGAGGCTATGCCCAAAACAACCTTTCATGGTATGGTCAGATCCATGTCCCATGCGTCACTCAGCTCAGTCATGGCAGAGTGAACAGGCTGTGCTGAGTGCATTGCTAGTGATGCTGGAGGGGCTGTATATGCAAAAGGCTGAAGGACATGCAAGCATTACTACAAGTGAGTCATAGCACCTTCTCCTCATTATCTGACCCAAAACACCCTATTCCATAACTATACAACATCCTTAATAGCAATCATTGCAAATGTAGGAAGAGAAAATATAAGAGGAAATATTTCCAGGTATTTTAACCTGTTTCATTGGCAGCTTTTATAGTTTTTCATTCTCTGTAATAGCTGCAGCTGAAAACAAGATACACTGGATCCTTCTTTTTGGTTCCAAAAGCTTTTTACAAGGATTTAGGTGCTTTCTTGAATAAAAGGGGTTGGACTAAAAATACAAACAGAGAAAATCAAATTACAAATCAAGGTCCAGCTCCAATAGATCTACATTCTACTTACAGCCTGGCAGAGTGTTTTCTACTGACTGAATCAAGCCCTTCAGGCTGCAGGAAGTAATAAACACTTGGCAAAAGAACATACATGTAATTTTGGACTGCTGGATCTTAGCCCACTTTCCACCTCTCTAAGGACCACAGTTTAGAGGCTGTCATGAGAGAAGAAAAGTCTCACATGTGCTATCTTCTTAAAGACAAGAAATTAGGATTTATCCAATTCCTGGTGCATTTAACTCCTGCATTTCTGCTTGTCTGAAAGAGCCACCTACTCTAAACCTTAATCTACAGCATGAAGCAGTCATTTCCAAATCAAGTGACTATTGCCATGCTAAGGAAAAACCTCTTAAAAATTTCTGTGCTTACTCACTTGTAAAAGAGATAAAAGAAAATGTTAGGAGACAACTTGCACCAGAGCTGGTGTCTGCTTCTAGGTACAGCTCTGAAAAAGTGCTAGGAAAAAAACCTGCCTGAAAACCACTGCAGCAGAACGGACCCAGGAGGTGGTGTGACTCAGACACACATGGCTGAATCACTGGTCCCCTGTGCTTCCTCATGGCTGTTGTCTGACAGCAATTTACTCATGGTACAGACTAACTGGCAATTATTAGCCCCCTCCCCTTGTCTCCTCCCTATCAGATGAGCTGTGCTTCCAGCTGAGCACAGACACAGGGAAGGATTTGGGCCGGCTGGACATCTCACTTCTCTATTTCTGGACCACGGAGTATGCACAGGGAGTTTTCACCTCCTCTCGGTCTCTTTTGTGGATGAGCAATCCAAACTGCAGTAGCCTGTAGCCAGTTTATGGGTTCACTGCAGAATTGTGAAAAGCAAACAGGAGAAAAATGTCACTACAGCTTTGGTAATGTAGTGATCTGGTCTTGTTAGGCTGGTGTGATTTGTAAGACAAATATTTATGTATAACTAATAAACTTATAAAACAAATAGATAGTTTTGAAGGGAAGAGGGGAGATATTTCTTACAGCAGAAAAATGTCCTTTTCTGGAGGCTAAGGAGAGCTACCTGTGTCCCCTCCTCGGCAGCGAAGCCTTGTTTGCCTATGAAATATTTTGTGCTATTCCAATTTCAATCTCTGTGCAATTGGTATTTCGTAACTGGCTTACTGATTATCTTCTTAATTTTTTTTTTTTAACCTGTCTATCCAGCTGGTTTCAGTGGCAATGCCAGGTGGAACAGGCCTGGGCATGGGCCACGAGGGAAGGCTCTCTTTCCAAGGAAGGAATGGTAAAGTTTGCAGCTGAGAGCAGAAAGTCACGCTTTGGTTTCCAGTCCGCACCCAAATGATATGCTCAGGCCTCAACTCTCTCGAGTGCAGAATGTAAGGAAGAAAAACCTTCAGCTTGTCCTTTGCATGCTTAGAGACACAAATGTTTAAGACAAGAACAATTAGGATCAGAAGAAGAATAATTTTACTCTATGTATGTCAGACTCAAGCAGGACAAAACATCATTTCATCTTGCTCAGACAGCAGCTTATGTCAGATAAGGGAAGTCATCATGGTCGACCTCAGCCCGTAGCACTAGTCTCTTCTTTAAATCACCAGGATCTTGGACGGAGTAATACCCCGTGTTACTTCATTCACAGTAACTCTCTCCACCCTCTCCTTCCTTCCTCATTAACATCCTGTAATTGCTATGGCTTCATCAGGCTGGTTTACACTGCCCAAGGCAAATCAAAAAGCACCCACCTTTCCACCACAGGGTCAGCTGCATAAACAACTAATGAAGAGTTCCTGCCCTCAGCTAACGTCCTGCCTGTCAGGTTGTTATCACCTGGGGCTAGTTAGATCTTCTGACCAGTGATCAGCTGCTATTAATGCTCCAGTAGACTATTAAACTCCTGTTGGCAAGATAAAGCATCAGAAAAATATAGTGGACTTCCTGATTAAAATATTGAAAAGACTGCATCCTGCTGTCAATAATGGTTTTGATCTCCTAATAGATGAAAATACCTTGTGGCAGAAATGTAATTACAAGAGAAACACTGTACTCCTCTGGTTTAGAGCAGATGGAGAAAAGGTCAGCTATCAATTAAGCTGTAGGATAAAATATTCTCATATAAAAATAAGAAAATAATAAATGAAAATTACACCTTTTGTATGAGAATAGATTTTTTTGTTTGTTTGTTTCATTTTACTGCAGGGAGAGCAACAAGCAAATTTAGAAGAGTAGATCACCAGCTAAATTCCAATGATCTCCTGATATCATTTGTCAAAAGCCATAGAAATTCAATGATATGGGTATGAAATCTCTTCTATCTCTATGCCATACTTACCTCATGTACTGCAAAGAGCATAATAAAATATATTGTATGCAGATGGTGCCAAGAGACAGAAGGATGGACACATGAGATGAACTAGGCATATTATAATCAGTGGGTTACATTTGCACTTGATGCAAATTAGAGTAGCAGTTGGCTTACTGAGCTAGGGCAGGCCTAAGTCACCTACCATGAAACACATGTGAGAGAAAAAATTCCCAAGTGAGCTACACAGTTAATTCTTCAAAGTTTCTGAGATCTGAGATCTACTTTCAAGCAAGACCTCTCCCGCATACGGTTGCATTTTTTGTTTCAGTTCAACACCATCTCAGTTTAAAATAATGAGAGATTTTTCTTGGCACAAATATTACTTTCTTGAGATTTCATCATTAAGCCTGCCATTCTACATTCAAAGTTTTAGGTTGTTAACTGATAGAGCAAGGTCAAAGTGAGGGAAACTCTTTGTGATGAAGGCTAATTAGAGAAAAGAGCATGATTTCACTTGAACTATTCCAAAAGCACTCTATTTTTAATAAAATTTCATTAAAGAAAATAGTAATGATCTTTTCTTGTTAGACACCCATGAAAACAGTCTTCAGAAATCTTTTTTTTTAATAAACAATGATTATACTGCAAAAGAGAAGGCATCATTTTTAGTTTCCTGATCTTTTATTCTTTTATGTGCACTTGTAGAGGTCTTGTTATAAAGTTTTCATGCTGAAATATGGCCTCTGCCTTGAGACATATTTAAGTCCATTTAATAAATACCTAGAAATTATCATGTTAAAAGCATGGTTAATCTTTTACTCATTAGGGAACTCTTCAAAGAGAATCATTTTTATGTGCTTCTGAAATATCTCTAAGAATAAGAATCACATTTCCAAGTTCATTTAACAGATGTCCTAGACATCTCCTACATTAAAAACACATATATATAGCATGAGTGATGAAGCATGCCTAAGAAAATAATCTTTTCCAGTATTTACTAGCTCTCTTTAAAAAAAAAATGTATCCTTTTGAAAGCATTATGAAAATTATATTACAATGAATCACAAGCAATCTTGTTTTAGATTTAAGGAAGGAATTAATTGACTTATGATTGATGAATGATATTTTAACCTAGAAAACTCAGATCATGTGTTTACTTGAAGTGGTCTCTGGCTACTGTCATATTAATTTCCTCCATTGCTCTCCCAAACTGTTTCCCTGATACATTCAAAAAATGGCCAAGACTCACAAATATAACAGCGCCAAGCACAAAGGATTGGTATGCACACACACAGGCAGGCTATGCTTCATGTCATACAACCTACAACATCTCCAGTTGCAAAGGTTAAGTATAGCTGATTCCCAAGGAAAAGAATAATGAAAATCAATTTACCCTTTAAGGCCATTCATTTGTTTTCTAATTATGATGTTCCATGAACTAGGCTGTATTCAGACCTTGTTCCATTTGCTCAGAGACAAAACCTCTTTTTCTTCCCTGATTTCAGTAGAATATGAACAGATATTAATTATTGTCAAAACATCAGACTTGCAGAAGATCATTTTGCTGTTGTTTGTGCTTCAATAAGCTTGTAAGCTTTTGATGATTTAATTTCACACATGCCAATCATTTTCAAAATTTTCACTCGAGAGGTTACCAGCCATGGTGCCGATGTGCTCTGCTGGAGTCACCTTGCAAGTCCTGCACTGTACATCCAGCAGATTTCTAATCACTCTCAATAATGATCATCCACAGACACATAAAGTAAACATCCCTGGAGAAGATCAACAAAAGCAACATACATGATGGGCCATTTTCCAAATGTTCCTAATGCAAATAACAATTCTTCAGTGTTGTGCCACAGCATAACATTGGCAATTTCTTCCCCTACACTGTGCAAAGTGAATCCAGCATCAGAAATGGTCCTAAATACCACAAGCTTTACTTTGCAATTTACTCCATCCTCTCCAACCATTACTCAACTCCTTCACAAAATATTAGCGATTTAGACCTAACACTTCCTTTCATAAGTGCTACCTACTAATCCTTTTAAAAATGTTGATTTCCAAATCTGCCAGTAAATTCACTTTCAGAGCTATTTGTTAGCTTTCATAAATGCAATGTTAAGATTTTGAGATAAGTTTCATGTGGACTTGTAATGTTGATGCCAGTCTAGACAGAGATTATCAGATGTTGTGAAAGGAGTTGAGATTTTAGCCTTAATGCTCTCTTTCACTTGTCATGATTTGCAATATTTTTTCCTAAGACTCAGTCATTTGACTTTTGCAATGCCAGATTTCTCATCGGAGTTAAGAGTGTGTGCTTTCACTAAAACCTGTTTTAAAAACGATAGTGATACAGTAAATGACTTCAAAGTTGAACCTCATTTCTCTGACGCCAAAACATTCACCCAGAATCCAAGATATAAAGACAGAGAAGAAGAATTTAAATGCTGAAGGTAAATTCTATCTTCCTCAATCATCTTCCTCAACCTATATGTAACAAACTGTCCCATCCACTTTTCTTAGGGCATTAATAGAGCAATGGCGAGTATATTAAAATTTAAATTAAAAAAATAAGTTACTCCCTGATTTAATAGACTTCAGAAATACAGTACATTATGGACTCCATTTTATATTTATATTGCGTAAGTGAATAATAGATTTACTTAGTCCATGCACTCTTTTTATATTTACATTTTAAAACTGTCATCTCAATTGCCCTGATCTCTAAATTCCAATACCATTAATGGATTCCTGAAAATATAGGATTTTTATTAAATTCCAGAACCAACATTCCATAAAACAGAGCAGTTTATTTCATATCAGGGATGCAAAAGTTGCTTGCAATGAAACGAAGAAGATCTAAAATATTCCATATATAAGTTTTTCCTAACAAAAATTAATGAAACTTATTTGATATGATTCTATTACTTTTGATAAATCAAAGCCATATTTATTATTATTGTTTGGATCAGTTATTCTTTGATGACTTAACTGCCTTGTTTTGTGTTTGTTTCTAAGCAGATGGAGAGTGAATTTTGATTTTGGCAATTAACAAGTGGGTCATTGAACATAACTTTTAGTTAATTAATATATTGGTTTTTGTAAAATGGAGCCTTAAAAACTATTTTACCTACAATTATTAATAATGGTAGCTATATTATTCTGAGTAGGCAAACTGCACAACTATTATATATTCTGCAAAGGGGTATATACAGCTGTGGTAACGCAAATCTATTACTCTACCGAGAAGGGAAAGACTTTCATAAGGGTAGCAAATGCCAATTTGCCACTTCTGCAGTGGCTTTGCCTCCGAAGATATCGAAGTATTCAAAAAATATGTAATTTCCACCATTCTCAAATCAGACAAGCTAGCTTTAAATGGAGCAGAAGTTTGCTAAAGGTCAGACTGAGAATCATTAGCCCAGCTAAGAATAGATCTTATATTTCTAAGCTCAGCTGGCAGCTGTGGCCAGTAGTACAGGCCCTTCAAACAGCAGAACACAGCACAGGATCGAGCTATAATGAGGTTGCAGGCCAACAATCCCAGTTTGCAACCCTGACAGGTAAACTGAGGTCAGGGAGGAAGATGCGCCTTCCCACCTACCTATTTCTATTCATATCTTCCCTTTTCACCAGCTCTACTTAAACCAAGAAAGACCCATGGGTGTTTCCCCCATCCTGTACTAAACCCAAGACCTGGAAGAAAAAAATGACCTGGGAAGTTCTACAAATAGATTTATAACTTACCAAAGCAGCCTTATACCTTCTTCCAGAGCTAGGAACTATAGAGAAAATAGGAAAGAATCATCTATCACCGCATCCATCCCCCAGCTGTTAATAAAGATCTAGATATCTTGGAGCCACTCTAAATCACTCTTTGGACCTGGATCATCCTTTATAGAACTTCAGATCATAGCATGAGGTCACTTTTTTAGCCACTTCCTTATGGTTCTCACACAGCTGAGGAGCTTGAGGCAAATCTCTACGGAAGGTCACAGAACTCTCAATACTACACCCAATAAATATATATATATATTTTAAGCTGATCAGAGAACAGGGAAGTCTCTGAATCAGAGTGGTGCTTTTCCCTGTTATAAAGACGGATTTACTTCCTGACAACCAGAAAATGTCCTTCAGTTTGGGTTATTTCTTGGGGTCTAATTAAATTATCCTGGTGTCTCTATCTCCATAATGCTTATCAGGAGGCTGACAGATTCAGTTCTTGCATCTCAGGAAAAAATGCACGCATATGTCAGTGAAAAAATCACACGCTTCAGTCATGGTTTGGAGAAGTATCATATAAAGAAATAAAATCACAGAGCTGTTTTATTCGAGGTGTCTCTCTCTATATTTGCTCCCTCTCATGCACATAGGCTCCTAACTGGGTAGGCCTATACACATGGGAAAAGTCACTTTGGGCATATGAAGCATGTATTGCTTGTGCTGAGGTTTTCAGACTGTCTTGAACAGATTATTCATGATGTATTAAAGCCAAGATAACAATATGGAAAGCAGATTGGCTATGCACCTAGAGCACAATGCCAATTTGGCTCTCGCTTCAGAGGCTGACATCATTTCTTGAAAGGGCTGGAGCTACAAATCAGAGCTGGAGTTACAATCAGCTCCAAAAGAGGATGCTCCACACATCTCTAGGCAGGTCAAACCACAGGGTGCTCAAACTGAATGGCACATTGAGCTATTAAATACCTACAGTTTGGAGGTGGAGGGAGTTCACCTTCAAACTAATAATATTAATTTGGCAGCAAGCGTGTTTTGTGTTGTGCAGATGGTAATACCTCAAGGTCGTAATGTTCTTATATGCACAAGACAGGCTAAGGCAGACATACAAGAAGACATACAAGATTTCCCACATAGAAAACACATTTTTAATCCAAAATATGGGGATTTGAGGCTTTTATATTTCCATAGTATTTCCAAAGCTTCATTTTTCCAAGGAGACAAAAGTGGAATTAAAAACCTGGAGATGAATAGGAAGTATTCCTATAGTGAAACACATGACAACTGCTGAATTGTATTTCAAGAAATGTTCACTTGCCATTCAGAGACCAAGCAGGATTATCCCATTTGCTGGCCCCTTACTATTAAAAAAAAAACAGAGAGAGAGAGAGAGAGAGGGAGAGAGAGAGAGAGTATGAGAGAAGAAGAAAGCTGTGCGTGTGCTCTGAAGCAGCTGAGGATATAGTTACTGAGTGTTAGGGGATTAACGTGATGAAAGGTTCCATTATGAGATCCCAGGACTTCAGGAGATCAGAGAAACCTTGAGGATGTTTTTTAGATTCCAAGATGCCATTCCTTCTGAAACCTGAGGACAAGCTTGACTCTCCATAGATAGACTCACAGATAAGGTTGCTATATAGCCTGTCTGCAGTGATTTGTTAGTGAGAACCCATTTATGAGAAACCAGTTCAATGAACTGAAGAACAACAACAACCTAAACTTAGCATGACTGAGGCAGTGACCTACTTGAGCAGCCAGTTAAACCATGCTAAGAGAAGCCAGAAAACTGTAAGCTCTTGGATTCCTCTTACCTCTGTTTCATTCACCTACCAAGTGTAAGATGAATGGATAGAGTGCTGACCAGCCTCATGCTAAAGCCCTCTTCCTATTAAAATCCACGACAAAACTCCTGTTGACTCATAGGAACCACGACTTCTCAAATTCAAATGGCATCTGGTATTTTGACTGTACTTTTCTCTCATGGTTTCAGAATCCACATTGGATCTTTGGAATGAGTCTAGCTTAAGATCACTCAGATGCTGCATTGACTTTTGATGTGCGGCATTGACTTGTGTACTAATATTACAGGGCCATACATTGCAGAACATAGCATTGCAGTGATTTGAGCTCCTCAGTGAATCTCTTCCTAACCTACTGTAGGAGAATTTGATTGCCCTGCTTGGGCTTCTGAGCAAAAATGATTGTAAAATAGCAGCTCACTTCTTACACAGGACACTTCCAAGTTAACATATTTCAAGTTTCTATCCTCTACCAATGGACCAACAAATTACTAGAATACATCTCAGGGGGAGGGTGGAAGAGGGGCAGATTCATAGATACAGTAGTGAGTATTTCTCCAGCAGTTTGATACTAGGAGAAAACAGAGGCTTGTTTTGCTGTGGAGATTATATATGCCAGCATGAACAGATGTGTGAGGAGGATACTTATAGAGGTGCTGGCAGATGTTCTCATGATTTATCATGCAACTGGAGAGTGAACAGAAAAGTTGTAAGGCCACACTATCAAGGAAATATTTGAAGAAATATGCTGGTGCAGACTCAATTCTACAGAACACTGAGCTACCCAACCTCCTTGCTCTTTAAAGCACACATATGCAAGAAGTTTTATTAGTTTGTTGTATATCTTTAATAATTCTGCTGGATCTAAATTATAGTAGACTATGCCCACAGGCACATTAGCAACACAGAAAACATTGAGCAAAATAGAATTTATACAGCACAAAGCGCCACTGCTTGGTCCTTCTACAGCTGTGACAGTGGCATCCTTCAAAGGATGCTCTGACATTTTTGCTTAGTAAGTTTCTTCTCTTCTTCTCCTAATCCCCACTCTCTCAAAACAACTTCAACAGTTTAATAAAAAACAGTATATTACATAATAAAGAACGGTATAAGACACACCTAACTGAAATTGTAAATTATGAGTAATACAATATATGTATAAGTATATGAGTAAATATTCTCAGATTGTTGTAAAATCTTTAGATGATCAATTCTATCTACCAATTCAATCTGCACATATTAAAATGTATTTCAGGACTACGAAATCCCATACACTTTTGTTTGCTTGCTTTTGTGCAGCCATTTTTAGTGTCAATCAGAGATATCTGTAAATACGATTTTTTTAACAACTATACCTATTTCTCAAAGAAAAGAATAGCACAAGTATTGAAAAAGGTAAAGTTACCAGGCAGAAAAAAATCCTACAGTAACTGCCAGTAGAAGTAAGCTTCAGCTCTAACTGCTAACAGAAATACATATTGTATATGCACACACTAACACACATAGAACTGAAGTTTGTATCCAAGAATATGTTGCCATTTCTACATATAACCCCATGTCATTTATAAATAGCTGTATTTCATTCATGTATTTACAACAAAGTTTTTCTTTAAAATAACAACTTTTGTTTTTCTGATAATAAAAGAAAGAGGAGCTAATATTGTCAGTGTATAGAAAATACATAAATAGGTTTCAGGAAGTCTGTAGTCATTTTCCCAATCAACGTCTGAACAGATATATTAGATATTAGGATCTAGGTATCTTTTCCGGCTGGCTGCAAAAACAGTATCCACTTGGTCACCAGATGGGAACACTAGGGGAAAATGGCTTTACTTTTTTTGTTTGTTTGTTAAGGCCAAAAAGAACAGAAATTATAACGCATGTAGTGTGTTATAACACAAGTTGGAAGATACATGCGCATACATGCCCAATACAGGAAAGCAATAATTATCAGAGAGAGGGAGTCCTGAAGGAGGAAAAATTAATCCAAGAGGATCTATCCTTTTCACCCCTTCAAAGGGGATAAGTATACTGCAAAATATGTCTGTCATCTCATGCTTTTGAACTAAAGGGAACTGAACTGCTTGGTTTCCTAAAGAAAATCAGCAAGTTATTGTGCAGCTGTGAATAAACAAAAGTTTGAATAAATGCACTCCTGTGTTATCAATCAACCTCTCATTTATCCATTTAGTGGGAGGGCGAATGTCTTTCAGGAGAGTCAGGTGGAATACTGCCCACGCTTAGAACACGTTCAGTCTGTTTGTGCACAGAGCAAATGCTTCACCGTGTTTTCAGCTTATGAGTGAAGTGAACAGAAAGGAATTCTAATGTTTAGTGAGCAGCGGGTCTGCCAGATTACTCACACAACTCTGCTAATGCTGTTCATTTTGACCTGTTGCATCCCCGCTCTCGCAATCTCCACATAGTGACTGCCAATCACACCAAATTGTGGAGTGGGCTTGCAACAGTCCATAATATCAGCATATTTCAAATGGCAGGTGGAAAAAATTGTCGCAAAGTGAGCTATGTTGCTTCTGTTAAAAGCTGAAGCGCTATAACATGGCTCGCTGTAACTGGAACACACAGGAAGCAATGAAGCACTCGGAGACAGATTCTGATTTCCCTAAAATGAATCACTTCAGGAACAGCCTTATTGAAGCTAGCAAAACATTTTGCTGGTTAAAATCATAGCAAATGTATGTCTGTGCATCCAAAACCACCTCCTAATTTAACTATTTTTCTCCCTTTGATTACATACAGGAGAAGACAGACACTTACCACTTGCTTTAAATCTCAGTAGCTCAAATCCAGCAAAGTAAACAGGTTTCATGACCACAGTCATGATTTTCATGACTAATCATGAATGATTCTTGACTTAATATGAATGGGAACTTTCAGGAAACAGTAAGGGAAAAAAAAACTTTTAAAGTATGCATTTCTCAGGTATAGGCTCCTCCATGTATTGAAACAGCCAAGAAAAGAAATAAAACAACTAACCGAAAATGAAAAAAATAAAGAGAATAAGGCTGAGCTTTCCTTCAGTGTTGCTTGTCATAAGTCCTTTGAAATATAAACAGCTATGCTGGTGTAAAGCACTTGAAAAAGCCATGGCATACTGAAGGAAAAAAAAAAAACACAGAGAAAATCAAACAGCAACAACCAGTGACAGTTAGATTGATAGATATTCTAAGATCCTAGAGAGGCTTCTGTGCCCTTTTTTCACTGACCAGAAGACAAGATCATATACAGAAACAATCTTAAAAAATACCAAAGATTGGAAATAACAACAAAATCTTTTCTTGTTATTACCTGTAATTTTAATGTGCTTGACCAATACGGTGTCACAATGTCTACAATGCTTGGCCTCATGAAGAATAACTACAGATCCCATTATAGTTACAAATGAGATCCTAAGCATGGGTGATACCTAAATCATGCAGCATCCATCTATTATACGGTACTGTATTGTACTATATCCTTTTTCTTTTTTTTCTAGACAAAATTGATATGAAGCCCTTAAGAAGTTTTAAGTCACAAGAAGAAAAAAAAAAAGAAAAAAAAAAGAAAAAAGAAAAGAGAAGAAAAGAGGAGAAAAGGAAAAGGAAAAGGAAAAGAGAAAAAAAAGAAAAAGGACTGGAATAGCTAAGGCATCTTTTTTCTTCTGTTTCAGTTTGTTAATTACTTATAGTATCATCTAGCCCTGTAAAACATTGTTCTGCAAAAATAATAGATATAGAAATTAATTTAAGTATGGAGCAAGTTAATTCTCATCCATAGGCACTGTATCAGAGTCAGGATTCAAATTTCAACTCCAGGAAAGTCACTTAAAATCTGTGCCTCAACCCCCAATCCATAAAGCCCTCAGAACTTCTGCTTGGATCATAAGATCACTCTCTGGGGAAGAAATGTGGTGCTATGTGGTAGAATAGGGACTCAGGTATAGGACTTTTATATACAGTAGTAGAATAGACGCACTAAAATGTCAGCCAAAAGAATGAGAAATTACCAGTCTCTGTTCTGAAGATCTTTCAAACACGTTCTCATTTTTGTATACTAATTGTGAAATATAAATGTATCTAGCAATTGCATTGATGTTTTTTCCTCTATAAAATGATTAATTATTTTGTTTTCCCAAACGACAGAGATGTATGTGAAATGTTAATTGGGAAAAGTGTGAAAATAAAGGCTTTGGTTATTTTTAATTTCCTTAATGATCTCTAAAGGAAGTTTGGATATCAGGAGATCATCAAGTTTTTAACAAAAAAAAAAACACCTATCCATTTTCTGTAACCATTTGTGATTTTTTTGAGTAGGCACGTGAAATGAATTTCTAGATCCCATTTTAAATATAGCCTGACATCTTCTCTCAAACAACAGGTTTGATTTTTGAAAAGGATAATGGACTTTTAATACTGTATGGAGCCTATTCACTGACATAACTCAGCCATTTATGTGGGAGCTGCAAAAGTTGCTTTCAATGTATTTTTAACAGATATTTTTGGCATCCTTTATTTCAGATTGCATTATCAAGGAGAAATGTCTTCAAATGGATTTTCTCTGAATAGTAAGGTATCTGAAAAATTGCTGGTTTAAAAAAAATTAACTACATTTTAATTGACACAGACCAAAATGAGAAAACCCTAGGTGTCCCTGTTTGGAAAAAAATCTGGAGGACACAATATACTGCCTATATAGTACACATTGTCCTGAATTCCCTGAAGATTTCAGAGTGCTGGATACATAATTGAATTCACATGCACACTAGAATGAATGCAAAGATGAATTGATTCTGTCAAACAAATTTGACATGACATATACAGAATATGAGGTCACAGAGCTTCCTGGCTAAAACATTTTAATTGAAAGATCCACTGCATTTAAGACAGTGCTAAACAACCAATTCAATAACTGTAGAAGATCCTACTGGATCCACCCACCAAAAAAAAAAAAAAAGAGTTTTTGCCCCTGCTTATGTTTATGTTAGAGGGGAATATATCATGTAGATTGGCATAAGGGACATCAAGATCAGATCCACTGAAAAAATAAGAAAGTAGTAGAATTTGATAGATCTAAGTAATAGTGTGCACATTATATTTAAAAATAATAACAACAACAATGAAAGAACTGACATAAAGAATTCTAGGTCATTAGGTTACATGTTGTAGAACTGAAATCTTGGCCCTGCTAAAGGCAGTAGCAAAATTTTCATTAACTTTAAAAGGGTCAAGATTTTACCCAGTATTAACTAAGGGAAATCCATAATAACTCCAATCCTTGAAAACTGCTGTTTCCTGTCAGTAACTCCTAACTGAGGTAACAAATTTATATGGGAAAGTACTATGATGCGGGAGTTAGATCTGCAGCTCTCTTGCGCTATTAATAAACTTCACTTCTGTTATCAATCAGTTTCTGTTTGTATTACAAATTATTCCTCGAATTATTCTTAGTGTTGAAGCTTGAGGCCGGGGAAGTTATATAACCCCACAGGAGAAGGAAAATAGTGTAAGGCTTTGGGGAAAACAACATCAGTGTTGGTTTGTCAAACGTCTAACGTGACCTGCCATTAGAGATTTACCTTCTTGAGGAGCTGAAGGAGAAATTTCTACTCTGTGATTTCCCAAAGGTCAGCAGAGAAACTTTGAAGAGAGTAAATGTAGAGACTGAGATGGACACTGAGCCGGCCCTATAGCTGTGTACTGACTCCTGACCACTTTTCCATCTCCTCCAAATGATGTTTGCCATCTCTCCTCCTAACCCTTAACCCTTACCTAGAAGCACATGGAATTAATACTGAATACTTAGTTTTAGCATTTACAGTATTTTCTATAATCTGGTTTGCCTTCTCTTCACCACACTTCTTACCTCAGAAGTAAGTCTTCATTGTTAAGTCGGGTGAGATAAACCAAGATGAACCCAACACCTGTGACAGGCAACCAGATGAACACAACAAACTCTGATTTTGAGGGTGTAAGTAAGTAAGTGCTTTAGAATTTGTTGAGTTTTAGTCCAGACTTGTGTTAAAAGCTACCTTCTCCGTACTCAACTGAAGGATTTTCTGTGTGGATTTTTAGTGTAGACAGGCGTTTAGTGAGTGACAGTGCTTGAGTTATAATCTGAGTTAGCTCTGGAGTAAAGATAAGCTTTAAATAAACTGATTCCACCCATTGTTTGCAAAGAGATTATGATACCAAAAGGATGAGTATCTTTGCTCTCTGCTCCGTGTGTTTGATGGCTGGAGATACTCCTCCTTCTGTCCTGCCTGGGTCTGGAAGATGTGCCTGCCAGCTCTGTTGCCTTCCCTCTCAAGGCACTTGAGCACTTATGTACAGCAAAATTTACATTCAGCTATTAATTGTAACTGCTTGGCTCCACACTGTATTTTGAAATCTGCAGCTTCTGACAGTAAAAGCACCTGAGTATGGCACTAACAATCACATATCTTACACTGCTGGATAGATGTTTTCCTTATCGCTTCAGAGATCCTGGGCAAGCTCCGGAAGTGTGGGATAGATGAGTGGACAGTGAGGTAGATTAGGAACTGGCTGGATGGCAGGGCCCAGAGAGTGGTGATCAGCGGTGCAGAGTCCAGTTGGAGGCCTGTAGCTAACGGTGTCCCCCGTCCAGTCCTGCTCAATTTATTCATCAATGACCTGGATGAAGGCACAGAGTGCTCCCTCAGCAAGTTTGCTGATG
>NW_010584733.1:0-83053 GCF_000705375.1 Tinamus guttatus | reverse complement strand
ACAGAACTAGAGGTAATGGCCACAAACTGAAGCACCAAAAGTTCCACAGGAACTCGAGGAAAAACTTCTTAATAGTGAGGGTGACAGCGCACTGGAACAGGCTGCCCAGAGAGGTTGTGGAGTCTCCTTCTCTGCAGATCTTCAAAACCCGCTTGGATGCAGTCCTGTGCCACGTGCTCTAGGTGACCCTGCGTGTGCAGGGGGGTTGGACTAGATGACCTCTAGAGGTCCCTTCCAACCCTAAGCATTCTATGATTCTATGATCTGGCTGTTGCCATGCCTTAGCTCTCTTCTGACTCCTGCCATGGAAACAGGGGTGCAAGAGGAAAATTATTGTGAGCTGTGCTCAGGGTGCCATCCTAAAACAATGTCCTGATGCAGCTGGAGCGCAAATATGAACCTGACAGCTGCATAATGCATCCAGGAGCTTTGGGAATCTCACAGAATTACAAATTAATGGCAATTAAAAATCTTTTGCTGAAAATGTCAATTCGTGGACAGCTAAATGTAGTACAGAGCTGTGCTGATTTGGAGATCTTCTTATGTTTTTGGGGAAGGAATTGTTTTGATTTTCCATTTTCAAATCCAATTTCCATCTCAACTTCTATTTTGTTTGATACACCTCTTGAAAAAAATCAAAAATCAGAACAAAACATTGTGTACAAGTCTCTTCCTACACAGTTCATCTCCTGAAATTTGATTTCTTTAGATTTCAGAACTTTCTGCACTCATTCCCTTTGGGAACTTAAGGAGAAAAAGAAAGACAAAAACAATCTCAAAAATACTGGACTGATATATCTGGGTACAGAAACAACCAGGTCCCACCCACCCCTTCTTAAAACAGAGATCCCAGAGATGTGATTGCATGAAAGAGACCTTAACATTATTTTTCGATACTCTCTAAGCCACTTTTCAATTGAGTTCCTCGTTTTGAGCATGTCACACATTGTAAAGCTCAGTGTCACGCATCTAAGGTTTTGCAGACTTTAGAATAACATAGGTTTCACTTGTTATTGACATCTTAGTGTTCCTTGCTGATGCTGACAGGAAAGGGCAGAAGGGAATATGAAAAGCAGCTGGGTCCATGCTGCAACCAGGATTCAGAGAAGGCCTGCCTAAGCTCACTGATTTTGGTTTAATATTGAGGCCAGCCTTAAATCAAATTTTGGCTGTGTATTTCAACAGAGCATATGTATTTTTGCTCAGTCTTTTAGGTTATTGTCATATCTCTGGTATTTAAAGCCCATGCAGCTTTTGAGAAGGAGGGAACAGGCCAAGAGAAAAGAAGAAAGTTGATCTGGTTGACTATATACTTCGGTATGTTGCAGAGTGGCAGAATTGGTGTCACTAGCCTGAGGAGCTATCCTTATTTAGTATGCAGTCTATCATATCATTCAGAGTAATTTGAGCTTCTCTTTTTTCAAGACACCTGCCACTAGTCCTGGAGGACTCAGATGTCAGCAAGCGAGGACAGAGAATAAAGGCTTCTCAGTTTGTTTAGAAAGCTATTCTGCAACTCTTCTGTTGCTTTGCAGGTCATACAAGTGTGTAACTCTTGAAGCCAAGGAAAATATATAGGACTGAAAGAACAAGTATCTTCAGGGCCCTGAATAAGAAACTGTGCAGTCAGCGCTGAAGCAAAGGTAGAACAATGCTGGCAATAGTGTCATCTTCCTCACAACACTGCAAACTAAAGGTGAGCCATCTGAAGTCAGTGTGCAATTAGTATAGTCTGAATTGCTCCAGGAAATCAAACAATCAAAGAAAGTAAAATCTAGTGCTATCTTTCTGTTCTAAATAAATAAATAAATAAATGCCTACTTAAAGCTGGTGAGTAATTTCTGTTGACTGAACGCGATGTTTGTTAATTCCAAAAGAAGCTTTCCCAGGCTATTAAAACTGCCAGCAGTCTCACAAGCGACATGCATTCTTATTCCAAATTCTCTACTAGAAGCTGTGTCTAAAACATACACATAAGTGTCACACAGAAGCATGGAAGCTAGCGCAGGACTGGAGCAGCGCGTACAGATTTCCTCATGGATGAATGGCTGAAAAGGACAAGAGCATCCGGGGAAACTGGGCAAATATTTCCACTCTGTCCAAGTGCAACATTTATTGAACAGTCGGAGAGAATCCAGCCCCTATTCCCAGACTGCCTCTTCCCATAGGCTTGAAGCTGTTTTACGTTTGTGGTAGGGTGTGAAATTCTTCTGCAGGAAAGGGACTGTGTAATAGGCTTATAGGGAAATCATATCATGATTACAGGAAAAACTATACTCTAATCCAGGATGTGAACTAGTGTTCCTGTCTAAGCTTATAGAAATTCTTTACAAAACGGTTGTCTGAGGCATTAAACTTCTGCATAGTACGAAGCTGTGAGGCAACTGGACTCTATGGCTGCTCAACAATAAAATGAGGATTTATCATCAGAAAATGAGAGTTGTTTTCCTTGGGAAAAAAATCTTTTGGAGGATTGTGAGTTGTGAAAATCCTACAGTGTAATTTGCATAAACACTAACTAGGGGAGGTGGTATGGAAATTACTCTTTTCAATAAGATCCAGAATCCATTCCAAAACCCAGAAAATAAATGACTGCAGAAGAAAAGCACCACCTGCCCCAAAGACTCTCTTGTCTGACACTATGAAAATCCTTTGACAACTTTTCAGCTTATCCACTTTCAGAATAGTATATTACAATATAGGTAAAGAAAGAAGCTATGGCCCTTAAATCTTCCTTAAATAGTAGGTTTTCAGTAAAAGAAATTATAAGTGTGACTAATAATAGTAGTACTTTTAAATGCAAGGAATTATGAAAGTAATGGAAAAGTCCCTTTTGGGGGAAGTATAGCAGATGTTAGCTTTCTGTAGACTTAGCTTTGGTATTATAGCAGCAGAGCACTGGATACAGAATTTGAGTCTACAGACAGGCTTGCTTTTTTCAGTCTCTCTCTCTTTGCCACTGGAAATAACTGGCAGATGCCACCAGAGAACCACAGATCACTTCTTCTAAACCACTCATGGGCACCTTTCTTTCCTGTCACACATTTGTGGCAAATGAAAAAGAGACTCCAAATTGTTTCCTTTTGTGAATTTTCTCATTTAACTTTCCTCACACTTAGGCAAGTTATTTTTCTGTTTATGTAATCAGGAGGACAGCTGTTGTAACACAGCTGTAGCCCTGAATCTGGATGTATCTGTTCAAGAATTATCGTAAGGGGAAAGAAGTATTCTGGACACAGCACAAATTAATCCCTATATTGTCCCTGCTAGGGCAGATGCATTTCAGACAGCGTTGCCAGCATATTTCATATTGAATTTTCTGTAAATGGATTGTCTGTATTTCCATGAAGATAATACAAAAATTATTCTTCCTTTATGTTTGACCCTCAGAGGTATCCATCCCCTTAGTTTATCCCATTATTTCTCACCGCTCCCTGTGTTTGGGGCCTCTGCTTGAGTCTTCCCATCATTGTCTTCCTTACTCTTATTCAGATCCTTCTTCATAATACATTAGCTACAAAAACATTCTCTTTACCCTTGAGATTTCTAATATTGCAGTTATTTATTAACAGCTTAGGCTGTAGGAATACCTACTAAAACATCTGCCATATGAATACCGTGTTTAATAACTTATCTTTTTGTGATGCACTTAATGGCCTATCCAGCCACCTGCAGATCAGCAGGTAGGATTCTAGCGGCACACTCAGGGCACTCTGATCCTCACGCATGCACCACGTAATCCAGATGGTTTTGAAGATCTAATAATCATTATGTCAGCAGCCAACTCCTTTCTTATCCAGTGGTTTTAACTGTGAGTGACTTGAAATCACATGATACTGTAATTAATTAGGCTTTCTGCATATATCACTTGGAGAGGAGATCTCACCAGCATAAATGAAACTATAAAGCAGTCCACCAAACACAACAGAATGAGTTCACTGTAAAAAGTTGAGAGCATCTTTACAAGCCACTCATAGTATTACATAGTTTCTCTGTAGTACTGGGGAGGTCGTAGTCCAGAAAAATTCTTTTTCATACTCCAGAAAAAAGACTTTTTCCCTGTGCTATGATGCAGCAGGGGAGTGACTTATGGCTAAACAAAGAAATGAAATGGAGGTAAGAAATGAAAGTCAGAGCAAAGAAAGCAAATTTTAAAAAGGTGGTACTCCTTAATAATCTGCATGATAACTTTGCCTCTGTCTTTTGTCTCTTGCTACTTAGAAAATCATTGGCCATGAATGCACCGGTAGGAGGTAGCACTCTCATTTTCGTTTGTTTGAATGTCACTTCCAGGTAAAAGGAAGGGACAGTCATCTGGGCATACATATTTGTTCTGTTAGTGTCACCAAAAGATACACAAAAGCTGGTTACCAAGCAACTGTTTATTGCTAAAAGCAATACAGCATCCTTTTGTTAGTCAGATTTTAGAAGAGAACACTCAACTCTCACTGCTTTTGTAAGGTCACTTATAATACATCAGGTCTCCCAGTACAGCTGTGGTTGGTGTCATAAATGTATTTGTATAAACCTCTCCTCTTTACTTTTTCTGAAGTTACCCGCTCTTAAACTGTAAATTGTGTATACTAAGAAGGTAACTGGTACAAAGCATGGATCACAGAGAGTTAAATGACTAGGTGAATGCTTAAGTGGGCTTTTGGATCCCTTACCATTACCTTGATATTTATTTAATGGATTAGACACTCACACACAATGGTGATAAGTGCCAATTACGAGGCTGAGAGAGAAAGAGAGCTCTGATTGGCTTGGTAAAATACAAAAAAAGGGGGCAGTTGAGTAATGCTTATGTGAGTAGCACTCCTTATATCAATGATATTTCATACACAAATTTCTCTTACTTCTCCAGGTAATTCCACTATAAAACTAACATTTCTGTTTTGGAGATTGAGTATTTTGTTTTTGTTTGCTTGTTTATTTTTTCTTAATTGCAAATAACGTAACTCATCAATAAATATGTATGTTCACACATATATACATACACATATATATGTATACAGGCTTCAGATTTTTAGGATAGCACTCAGGGCAGGATTTGGGCCACAGTTTGGAGGAGAGCACATTGGCCTCTCTGGCTACCAATACTATCATCAGCAGCAAGATCGCATTAATGCCGCACTCAGCGAATCCTCAGAGCATCCAGTGAGGTGTTTCTAGGTCTTACTCATCTTCTGACCCAGCCAAATGCAGAGAAAAGGGGCAGAGACCAGGTCCTCCCAGACCTGCCAGCACCACTCGTTCTGACAGGCCAAAGAAACGGGCACCTAACTTCTCTTTTACTGCGAGGAGAATGAAACCTTGCCAATGTGAAATGGTGAGATCTGCGGGGCTTCAGATGCTTTGTGAGGGCTTCCTCGTGCCCCCCTCTTGCCCCCCCCTCATCTCACCTTATTTAAAACTAACTTACATTCGCACCTATACTTAAGCAGAAAGCGTTGCCATGGTAACGCTGGAGGTATTCTAAATCCAGCACATGATGCAAGCAACTAAAACGAGCCTGTATAGAAAGTGATATGGGCATGAAACGCAGCCAGTTCTTGAAGAATTTAATCCAAAGGGAGTGAGGGAAGGAAGACCCAATCCCCATGGCCCTGAGTGGGGGGAGCAAGGTGACTGCGGGAGTCCTCGGGCAGGGGCACCTCCTCCTCCTCCTCTGCCACCCTCCGAAGCATGAGGGTGGCATGTTCACTTTTGCATTTATCACTCTTTTTTTCCCAGTCTCTCTGTTTTTAGATGCCTGTCCCTATTAAACTACCTCGCAAGGTGCAGTGCCATCCGGCCACCTGCCTGCCTGCCTACAACATGCCCAAGCACCAGACTCTAGGGACAAATGGCCAAGGAGGCACTGCCTTGACTTGCTCAGAGCTGGTTACATCCGTTACATCCTCTCCTTGATCAGTTCATCCAGGTCCAGAGATCACCAAGTTCTAGCAATATTTGCCACCTCACAGGGGACAAGCTGGACTTACGGGTGGCCTCTAACCAGTAAAAGCGAAGATTTTTTTGGGGGGGGCTACCTGCTTTCTTCTCATAGGCCTACCACATCTGAGCTTCAGGTGAGGACCAAGAAGATAATTAGGGTGGAGACATATCTTAGAGGAATTTTCTTTCTTATCCTTCCCATGATTTTGACCCTCATGGGATGTACGCAGCCTCTTGACTATAATTCTTCAGTAAGCCCCACGACAGCTCCCACACAGACCTACTCAATTTGTACTTTCCTTCTGACCCAGCCTGCACATTTTAGCCCTGAAATTTAGAATGAGAACAAGTTCAGCCCCAACAGTTTCACCCACCATTTTCTCCTTTGTTTGGCTCATTAATGCTTTTGTGCTATGAACCACTATTCATAAGAGCTGCAGTGAGACTACTAAGTCATTTTGCACAGGCCGCTTAGCTGCTCTCGCAACAGCAACAATTACAGATTTGGGCTGGAGTCAAACCAAACAGCCCATTCCCTCACACATCATCCAATGCATCTCCTGAAAATTGCTCCACATCGCACGTACACAGAGAGAAATCCTATTTTAAAACATTTATTTTGTTCCAATTTATGTGACCTATGTATTCCCAAGCTTTCCAGGATTTTATTTCTCCTCCCTAGCTATTTGAATTTGATGTTTTGTGAAATTTCTGTGTGTTCATAAGTCCCTAAAAAGTGTTGATTTAGAATGAAAACAATATTAGATCTGAGGAAAATGAATTTAAAGAATAGATGCTAGTCTACCATGCATATGCTAGAAAACAACGTGAGGTTTTATAGATGATAAAGCCAGAACAGTGGCTTCATTTTTCTGTCATTTTTCTCTTCGCTTTGAATATTCTCATAGATATTGCTCCATAAACAATCTCACAGTTTACAGGAGGACCCTTTAGAACAAGGGTGTCAGGATCTAGCCATAGGAATACAGGGAGAGCAGAAGCTATTTTTGTAAAATCAGCATTTGATCTCCTTGCACTATCTTTATTACAGATTTTGTGGGGATACATACAGTGACAGAGAGATACTTATATTCTTTTTTTGCTAAATGCCTCCCTGTTTCCCGATTTAAAAATCTGCTAGCGATTTTGCCTGAGCAAAGAACAGAGGAGCAGGCTGAATAAAGCTTTTCGGTTTACTTTAAAATAAATGAATAAAATAAACATGAGCAACAGCAGCAACAAAAATCCCATGCTGCAGTCAATGAATTTGCTCACCAGGTGCTGACTTTTCAGTTTCTGTAGCTCTCATTTTTACTGCAGCTTTCCTCATCCAGATATTTTAAAATCCATATAGATCCATATACTGGACCAGATATTCTGCCACTTACGATCTCTGGAGATTTCAGTGCTGCAGAAGCTCAAAAAACATATTGCTTCTGCTCACTCACTATTGGCTTGGCACTTTAAGTCACGTCAGAACTATATTTATCACTTTTAATTTTCTGTTCAGTTATTTCAGCATTTTTATCTTATTAAACAATTGGCTGTTGAAACTTTCATGACAAAGTGCAGAACACAGTTACAATAGTTTATTGTCTTTTTCTTAGTTTTAGAGCTCATCCTTAATATTCTTATCTCGTTATCAATAAATGAATCTCCAATTGGCTAGGCAGACTTTCACTGCTGGCTGAATATCTTTGATAGGTTTTAATTAGACTCAAGCATTTTTAAAACTGTCTCTACCATGCACAGTAACAGGCAGTCACAGGCACAGATATATCATTTCTAGTTCTTAACTGTCCCAAACCTTACATAATTTCATTTAAAGCAGTAGAAATTAAGTAAAAATTGTACCAAATCAGAATGCCACACTTTTCCAAATGCTTTATCCTGGTGTAAGTGACTGCATGATATGCCAGTCAATGAGAAATCAGCTTTACATTTCATTTTTACCATTAAAGAGGAGATTTAGTAGTCTTCTGAGCTACTGTAGAAATGGTCCAGATATGAAGAAAGAAGAAGAATGAAACTTTCTGCCTAAGATTCAGAACGTATCAATTATTTCTTCTTTTTCTTTGCCATCTTCCCTGGCATTCTTTATACAGAAACTATAGCAGCCATCAAACAACTCAACATATTGCCAGAGACAGTTCTGCTACTGGGGGAGAACATGGAGTAGGAGAGAAGGACGTGGGATACTGCCAATAATAATACTCAATAGTCCCAAGACAGTAAGTCATCCTGTGCCCTTGCCAAACAGCACTCCTGCCTGCACCGACAGGACCTGTGCAATCATGCACCCTAACCCAGAGCAGGGCCCCAAAACTCCTTACTTGTTTCTCATCATTCGGTGGCCTTAAAATTGTCTCTACCAGGTTAGCCCTTCACTATCTTTTCCTGGCAATAACAGAGAATTAACTGTTTTGGAAAATAACTTTCAGCCCTAGAGAGCTGCAATGAGTTTGGTACCTGCAGCAGAAAATAAGAACTTATTCATTAAGGCTGAGTTCACCTTCTAACGCCTTAGGGCTTCAACACCACAACCATATGAAAAGCCTAGAAAGGATCCGTTTTTTGAGACTGACTGTACTTTACACCTTCTACAGATAAAAGACTCAAATTTCCATATATCTAGTCATGAGAACACAAATTCTATTCACAAATAGATAGAAGCAGTATGAAAGACTTGCCACGGGAGTCACAGGGAAGTACATACAACTCACAGCGTATTCTAGTTCCTGATCCAGCATGCTGTTCTTTCAGATACCAGAACAAGTGATTCACTTATCACTTGTTGTATAAATATACGCATATTTATGGGCAAATGTGTGCATGCATCTGTGCATATGTTTATATACGTCTACCATTAGTCCAAAAAAAATTGCACAATAGAAGAACTATTACCTGCAACTGGAAGAGGTCCCACATTTTCTGTGGAAGAAGACTGAAGGGCCTGAACACGAATGAAAATGACTGAGCCCTTGCTTATCCGTTGAGACACAAACTGATCACACACACGCTTCTGGTTAGAGCCAAGAAGCAGAACACCTTATCTCTTGCTGTGGTTCACGGCATATTCACTATTGTAGTTCAAGACACCACTTTTCACTTTGCAGCTGGTCAGTAACCGAGCTGCATTTACCACATCTCATGTGTCAAGCAATAACCTGTAAAGCAGAGGCAGCACTGACACCCATCCATGTGCTAAGTGGAGGAACTGGCCATGTTCATTACCAATATCCTTTTCTAAAATGACAGACTATTAAAAAACAATGGATAGATCAACTTAACATTTGAGCTCTCTTATTTATAGACCAGAGCAGAGTCTTACTTAACTCTTAGCTGTAACAGCTGTGGTTGTCAGATATGGTGAGACACGATGACTCATTGGGCCAGCAGAACCCGAAGCATACTCCTTAGACAACAAGATGATTTCTTTATCAAGAAGGCAACTGACAAATGAGGGAACTAAGAGTAGCAGTTTGCATTTAATTGGCACAGTGTCTAGGTATCTGTTTTTATGGACACTTCATTGAAGACACCTGTATGGAAAGGAAGATGCGGAGCAGGATAGGATGTTAGATATGAGATGCGCTGTGTGCTATGTAACAAGACTGAAATACTGATCTGTAAGTACCTGGGTGATAAAGAAGTTCTTGTTTCCATACAGAGGTAGTTGGAACATCAAACCAGTGGACATTTTAGCATTTTTTAAATCGCCTAAGGAGCTGGTAAAAGCATGTGGGACATTTAATGAGCTATTAAATAAGCTGAAAGCTCCTGTTGCATATTGATCTGACAACTTGGCTTCAGTTAGTGGGAAGACACAAACACACACAGCGTTCTGAAGTGAGTTTATCTGAGTCTAGTTATAGAGTTTCTTTGCCATTTAGGTGGTATTTGAAGTGAGACAAGAATAAAAGCAGTTTCCAAGACATGTGAAAGAGCATTTCTGACACCTCGGGTCAACTGTCATTTTATTTCCAGTACAGACATATAACTACTCTATGTGGAACTTATTTAGTAAAAAGTGGACTGGAGCCTTGGACAATGTGTCCCTGACTAATTTCTCATATAATCTAAGTCAGAATAACATTGCCTTTTTCAAGCCACACAGTCACTTTCTTACCTGTGGTCTAGACTCAGCTGAGATGACAAGGAGCAGAGAACAAATTAACTGGGACTACAGTCATTTGTATGATGAATATATCTTTTCTTGGCCCAGTACCTTTGAAAGCAGCCGTTTTTACTTTCCAGTTTATGGCACAGGAAAGTGAGGTCTTTCATGGGTGAATGATACTTGTACAAATGATTCGTACATATTCCAGCACCCATTGCTGTTGTCCAAAGTTGCTTCAAAGTCTATAGCAAAACCTGTAACTGATTCCCTAACTCCTGAAACTTCTTCAGCAGCCTGTAACTACACCATATCAAGTATCTTTAGGAGTTATCATACACCTCTTATTTCTTCTTCTTTACTGTTTTTTTTTTCTTTTTTTTGCCCCCAAGGTATTCACTGCACAGTTCCCATCAGCAGTCTCTAATGGGGAAACACACAGCATGAACAAATCATATCTAAAAAACAAAACAAAACAAACAAAAAGCTTTTTTGAATCAGCGCATGAATTATGCCTCTGAAAGACCCCTGTCTAAAACATTATTTGGGTACACCCTGCATGGGTGTACCCAAATTTAATATACTGATTGGTAACAAGCCCCTGTCTAAAACATTATTTGGGTACACTCTGCATGGGTACACCTCCCTTTTTCTTTAATATACTGATTGGTAACAAGGACAGAAAAAGCAGGATGGATAACAGCAGCAGCCTAGTTATCTGTAGTGTCGTGAAATGAATTCCATAGGAGAGTATTGTAATTCTCTCACTGGAAACACCTAACGCCTAAGGTTTCCAGCAGGCGATACATTAAAAGAGGGGCAACAGGGAACTGTCTTATCTCACAGATGAGCTAGATGACCTAAAAAGGTTTTATCCTCTAACATATAGGATTCTATGATACATGTATTTCCTTTAATAGTATTCTTCCCTTTCTGATTGCAAATGCATGCCACTCAAAGGCACATTTCCTTTGCTGCATAATGCAGTACATAAAATGGCATTAACAATTATCTTATTCATCTTAGATCGAGAGAGACTGTTCTTTTGGAATACTATAAGCCTATTTTTTCCCTGGATATATCATTAGAATGGAAGTGTCACTATGTTCCTTATGACCTATACTGAACAAGAAGGCAGGACTTATTGCGAATGTGTTAATTATATTTCAACTTTGCAATGCACTTCAGAAAATATTAATAAAAATGAAATTTCAATTATTAATTATATAATAAGTAACAGAATGCAGCTATGCAGTCTAATCCAGGCCCATTCCTGAATAATTCAATTTTTAAAATGTAGCACAAATGTGCAGGACAAATGGCTTGGATCACAGTAAAAAGAAGCAAAAGTAGGAAGGCAATAGTCTCAGGACTGAGAAATACAAATAATTTTCTTCTTCAAAATACTCTGAAATTCAAATGCTCTTCTGTGATAAAAATCAGGTTAGACATAATGTCTAATCAAAGAACAGGGAGCAAACCGGTCATTTTATACATTAATATCATTGTCAAAATCCGCACTCAAAAAATGTGCAGTTCCAAGTGTTTGACTGATGATGCTCATTTCCTGATTATTCATCATGGTTTATAGCTGCTCACTGCAAGCTCTTTCTTCACAATACCTATTGTGTAAATGGTCATATTTACCATAATAGTATGGGATGGCTGGCAGGGAAACAATATGAAAATGTTGTTAAATACGGGAAGCTTGGGGATTTTTTCACTGTGATGCTCAGAAAAGCAGACACTTTTAAAAATATTTAAAAAAAAAGAAAAAGAAATTGTTTCTCCTGCCTCCTCCTGTTCATGGTTCAAATACAGATATGGGGTTGTGTGGAGAGCACTCCATGCCCAAAGGTAACCACATATGGGTTATGGCAAGGTGGAGGAATACGATCTCCTGACCCCAACGTTTCTTGCTTCCTGCCCTCTGTCTCCCTGTCTGCCCCCTCAGGCCTCTCCTCTCACTGCCCTCTGAATTGCACTTCCGCAAAACGATTCATTTTCAGGAAATGAGCATTTTCTGACAGCTATGAATCCCCAACTAGCTGTGGGCACGACATCCTAGCAGAGGTCGTAAGGACGGCAGAGGTGGGAAGGTGCAGGTGATACGGCCAGCGAGCTGTTCAGCCAGGGTCCGTATTAATTTTCAAGCGTGTCTCAGCAGGACGGCACTTGCACAGTGACCCTGGTGCCACTCACACATCAGGGAATGAAATGGAAGGAAAAAGCGGTGCCCACATCTTTTTTGAACCAGATCCTGGATTCCCACTGCCACGAGCAGCAGCACGGACACGGGAGCCAGATGGAGCAAACGGTGGTGTCTCACAAACGCCACGGCCGCGGGGAAGGGTGTGCGAGCGCCCGCGCGCGCAGATAAAACCCCATGAGGGAGCTCGGGGCTGAGGCAAGAGCTCGAGCGCTGCTCTGGCCAGCAGGGCTGGGGAAGGGAACAGATTGCTGCTCTGCTGCTTGCACCTGAGCGCCCGCCAAGCTGTCACTCGGGCCAGGAGCGGCAGCGTGAGCGTGGCCAGCGAAGCCCTGCCAAGGCATCACAGCGGCCCGAAGGGAGCCAGCGTGGCCTCCCTCTCACCCCACGTGCCCTCCAGCTTCCCGGGAGCAAATGTCAGCGGGAAAGCTTGGCTGCTCCACGGGCGCTTCGGGCTTTCTGGCCGAAATACGTTCCTCTCTGTTTCAGTGACGTGAGTCGAGCAATAGGGAGACAAAACATTGGGACTACAGTGGGGTTTTTTTGCTGTCATTGCTGCTGATCACGAAAAAAAAAATCACTGTTCTTTTAAAGGATCTGCATGCTCGCTGGGAACCGGCAACGCACGCCATGTGAATGCCGAAAACACGGGCAATATTATTCCTGTAACCACATAACAGCGCTCTCCTCGACCCTTCCCTATCTGCTTACTGCAAACTTTCACCCTGTAGGAAGAAACGCTCCTTCCCAGATCCTGACAGGGAAGAAGTCATGAGCATTAGCGTGAATATTTGCTCCCATGACAGACCGCTGATCGAGCCATCGCCAGGAATGTGGGCAAGAGTTGCGGGAGCAGAAACGACACAGGCAGCTTGGAGTCATCTTACCATATGGTTCAGGTTGCTGTGGTTAATTTTATGATAACGGGTTCATGATAATCATAAAAGGTTTATGATTTTCTTATGCTGGTTATCATTAATTTTTAGCTAAGCTGAAAGACTTCACTGAGGCCAACCTCAAGATTTCGAAGGCACAGACTAAATTTGAGACTACCTCTTACTAAATGAATTCTTCTAAATGAATTCCTCATTCCCTTTTGAAACAGTATGAGAAAAATGCACAAAAAATCGCAACAGAATTGACTATATTGCTAAATGACTATAAAGAAGAATGAAAATTTCCCAAAGGCAGGATTTATCCATGCCTTTGCAAAACTAAACACCACTGAAATAATTTCCATCTCCTCTGCCTCTTTTGCCACATGGCCTACAAATCTTAATTCTGCACCTCCTTTTCTTCCCTTTCCTTTTACTTGGTAACTTGATGAAAGCAGCACTTATTCAGTTGATATTTCTATGACACCATATGTGCAATTCACACCAAAAAAGGTTTTGGCTAAAAACAGAGACGTTTCCTTCATGTTTCTTTCACAGTCATCGGAAGCATAGACTGGGATTTTTTTTTTTAAGAAAAAAAAAAAAAAGGCCAAGCCTATATATTTTTCCTTCCCAGGATGGATCATAGAGAGAAATGCAATTTTAAAAAATCTTTAACTTACATTACTATCTTTGCTAGCAATGCTACATATAATGACATTCAAAAACAAATGTTTTCTTGCTTCGCAGTGCCTTTTAAAAAATGATAATTTGATGTACAGTGATAAGAACAGGGTTGCAGGAGGGTGGTGGGAGGGACGGAAGCGAAATTCCTGGCTCAGTCTTTATGCAGTTAGAAAAATTTCAACTTTGCCAGAGAAAGAGAGGAGAGGATTTGTGCCAAATGCAGAAGACTATCTCCCAGAACCACAAGCAGAGCTCTGGTGACTGCAAAGCAGGTCTGCTTTGTTCGGGGGAACTGCATTAGACACAATGGGAATTTTCTCCTGACAAAGCAGCACGGCTTCTTTTTCTTCTCCCCCCCCCGCCTTTTTTAAGGACACTATTTTAAAATTTTGTGAAATACTGGGAAATAGCAGCTTTGTTTGGTCCACCGCCATGGAAATGAAAAGCCACTACAGCTGCATTACCCTGCAGTCCAGTACAAAAATATCACAAGAGTATCACAAGAGCTGCCTTATCAACTGTTGTATAGTGAACATATTTCTTCAATCTATATAACTAATAATGAGCCTGCCTTAATGGGAAATTACTTCTTTCAAAAAATGTTTTTAGCATAGGTTTGGCCAAATAAACTTCGTTAAGCTTATGTCTGCTAACCTAACTAGCTCTAAGGTTTTTCATGTCCCTGAAGGGACTCCAGCACTGAGGCTTCCATTTTTCTTATTACAAGCAGCTTACCTGCATAAACCCTTTGAACGGATATGATTAAACTCAGTGCAGTCTCCGTAGATACTAGCATTTCTTTATGACCTGGGGCACAAATTGCAGATATTGTTTTTGCTCATAAAAAAGTTTAGAGAAGAGGATGTAGTGATTTTTCCCAGGACAACATACTGATACTCATGGGGTAGGAGTGACATTTAGTTTAACAGAGATTTCACACAAAATGCTGAATTTGACTAAAATTATATATAGGGACAACTGAAAAAACAAGCACTTCCCAACAATGACTACGTGCTGTAATTACCTGATGTACAAAGTGTACAAAAGATATGCATTAACTAATACTAAAATGGAGTAGACAAGGTTCAGTTTTGAATGACTATGCCATATTTTTTGGCAGCATAGAAGATTAACACCCAAGAAAAAAATGTTGGCTATCTATCCACCTCCCCTTACACACACAAATTAAACAGCTCCCCAGGAATCAGCTCAGAGCATCAATTCACCCATGGCTATTATTATGACAACATTTATATATTTGTGCTCAAATAAGTGATATTCTGGCAGGACAAAAAGAAACATTGCTGTGCCAGGACATAACCTTTTATCACCCAGGTGAAGGAGAGCTGTGCAACTGCCTGGGAAAGGAGTGAACATTTTCATAAGCGGTCTGTGAACATAGGAAAGACAGGAACCTGATTCCAGTGTTTGAATGAGTAGCTGAACTGTTTTACTTAACAGTGTGGGAGTAGTGCAGAAGAACATGTTGTCCCTTCAAAAAAGAGGCTCTCCTCAGCTAAGATCTCATTGAGTCTAAAAGCACCATCTAAAAATATCGTTATTGCTGAAGTCCTTGTCCACACCTCACTTATTCCAATACGGTCTTCTCTAGATAACCCACTTCTCACAAGCTTCTTTCCCATCTCCTAGTTCTCACTTTCACCCACAGACATCCTGCAAATCTAGAGCTAGGCAAGAACTGGAAAGGGTAGCTTGAGGGAAACCTCTTAGTTACAAAAATGTTGTGCAGTTTGGAACTGAAATTCAGAAATGCAAGATTTTGTACACAAGGGAAAAGTTAAAAAGAAATTGTTTTGAAGAAGACAAAACTGACTCCTTGAAAACCCTACAGCCCCTTGCCAGGATCTTGAGGGACCTCCGACCTGGACGACTTTCCCTCAGCACGGGAAACACTCTCTGGAAACCTGATTACAACGTGTGCATTCCTTCACCAAAACCACTGAAGTTTTGAAATGGCAAGTTATTAAAAGGAATTAAACATGCAAAAAAGTAAAACCTCACTTTCAATCCAAGACCATGCTCAATTCATCTGTTCATTTACAGCCTGCTCACTCTCTATCGCATCCTCCTCCTACATGGTTAAAAAATAGGACACTGCTTATGACAGTTATTTCAACACCAGCGGTTTGACTCTTATTAGGTTTACTGGTGAGTTAAACAGGAGTTGTATTGCCTTTGTAATTACGTTCCTAGCTCACCTTGGCCTAGTTTACCTTGCAAATATTAAGTCTGGCGTTAGCCCCAGCAAGGTAATTAATTTCACATTTGCAGTATGCTTTACACTGCAGTTTTTACTGGCTAATATTCTTCCATGGCTGTATGTCATATTATGTCCTTAGGTGTCCGTTGAGAGCATGCAGCACACGAAACAGCGATCAGAGGACACACAGGTCAGCGTTAACTCTACCAGTGGACAACGCACATACCAAATTAAGCACCTAAGCGGTGGCATGCGTACACACATGTCATATTTGTGGTTAATGAGAGACCAATTAAGTAGTTGTGCTGCCATAAAATTAGCCAGTAAAACTACTTTATACGTTGCATTTTTCTTTTATCTTTGGCAGACTATAAATCTATGCGTCTTGGGACTAATTCTTGCCTCCCAACCCACATATCCCAGGGACCATGATACCTTATGAAAAAACTTCCCGAAGACATGTTTTTCCTCCACCTCTTCGTAATTCCATATTCTCTTTACACAAAGACACAAGTCTAATCACGCGTTAGGCAGATATAAGCCCCAGGACAGGAACCTCTATTCAGTAGAAAGGAGGTGGCCACAGCTCCCCAGAAGGAGTCAAACAGTAGCTGCTACCTCTGCACATATTCAATTTTTAGAAATAAACTCATATTTTGTTGCAATGGAAAATACACGAGAGAAATGTTTATTCATGAGCAGGAGAAAGGAATGCAGAAAGCAATATCAACAAGATTACATCTGTTTACACATACTACAGCCGCATAAAATTCATAGGCTCATAGATTTTGAGGCTAGACAGGACTACTGAGAGCAACTAATATGACCCCCTGCATAATACTGAATTTCACCTAGTAATTCCTGTAATCAAGACCAATGTTTCACAGTTGAACTAGGTCTGTATTAATAAAGATCTGTAACTCTGATGAAACATTTCTAAAGCCTAGTGATTTTACTGCATTTCTTAGTAATCCATCCCACTGATTATCTTCAGGGTCACATTTTTGTGCTTTACTTTCAGTTACATTTTTGGTACACAGAAAGAGAATGAAATCAGAGTTGCATTTTTTTCCCCCTAACAGTGAATCTCAGAAGTAATTTCACCAATGCTGTATAAGAAAGGGAACATCAATGCCATAGTCTTGCTCATGACTCCAATTCTCAACATTCAGAGAACTTTGCTCACATTTTATACTTAGATTAGCAATACTTGGAGCCAGAGGCCATGTTAGTAGCATACGTACAACGTAAGAGGTGCTACTGGAAAATGGATCATCAGTAATTGCAACCATTCTTGCTACGGCATTACAGTGTGCTTCATGTGCATCCCTTTGCTAGAGCGATCCATAACACTTCATCACAGTTACACATTTCCCAGATTTGGTCAGGATATACGATCTAGGTTGGTTTGTTTCTCGATTTGTGGTCTTGCAGTTGACTCTATTAACAAGTGTAGTATTTGATCAGAATCACATGGCTCAAGTGCTCCCGATTTTTCTGCATGTCACAGCCCAGCCCTCCAGAATCAAGCTGTTTTAAGCATGATTGCCCTGGCAGATTTGTCAGTTTTTGTTGTTTTTTGGAAGAAATTGGAGTAAACCCGAGAACTTTAAGCAGCTACTACTATACTGGTGCTGCTAGTGGAAATTCTACGATATTGTTGAGTTAGCAAATTATTGATCTGAAATTGAGCAAAATAAATACAATCCTTTAAGTTTCACGTTTGATTGACACAGGGCTCCCTCCATACATCAAGTTGGGTGAAATTCTTTCCTGTGCTGCCTGAGAAGGCTCAATTCATTTAACGGTGTAATTGAAAGGGGACACAAGCCGTGTAATGCTGAGCGCTGCCGAAGAGCTGTGCAGCCACCCAAAGGACCCGCAGAGTTCAGACAGCCATTTCTTGACATTTAGAAAAGGCATTTTGCCACACACACAGTCGATCTGGGGAAGCTAGTGCACTCAAACAGATCAGGTAGTTCTTTGTACTCTGTGTTTGTACTCATGCTCCTACAACACTTACTGCTATTTAACATTGCAGGAAAAAGCATAAGCGGGGGGAGTAAACGCTCTTTAGAACTTGGACTGTCTCTTCTGCCACGGGTGAATTTGGATTAAGTGTTCAGAAATGCACCCTTGAAATACATCAGGGCTCAAAATATTTGGGGACTCACAGGAGAAGCTCCCTCACCTTCCACTGTTGAGATTCCCTTGCATCATCCTACCACAAATAAAGAAAACAGTTTATTAAAATCCTTGCCCTAAAGAAAAAGCAAGTGTTTCATTTTCTCTTTGTTCTGATCAGATATTCGGAAGAGTTTGTGTGTACCTGTCAGTCAAGTAGGTATTGTTTCCTGGCTGCCTACTCTTCTGCTGATCTCATTAGTTGCTTTGATTGACAAGAAATAGTATTTTGGTTATGTTTATTATGAAGAATTGTAATTGCTATTAAAATTCCAAAGACAAACAAGTTTATTTTTTTCCCTAGTGTCCCTGAGACATTTAAACAATAACAGTGATTAATTTAAACTGAAAAATAATTTGTGGTTCCCCATAAAGCTAAATGCCCTTTCCTTCCATTTAAGTCATTAATTATCTTGGTGACTTGTAAATTCTTGACTGAGCCTGGAAAATTATGATCAACTTCTTGCCATGTTGTGGAGCAGTCTGGTCTTCCAGCCACTTCCATGGGCCAGAGTCAGCTGGGCGCAATCTGTCCTAGGGGCAAGAAGCCCCTTTAGCAATACATGCAAACAGATTTTCAAATGCTGCTAAATATATCTAAATATTTGCAAATCTTTACTAGCATTCTTTTCAAACAGAGATCTGACTTTTAATTATCTTATATAAAGACTTTTTTATGACTGGAATTCTTTCTAAGTATTCGATGAACTACAGAGTCTGGAAAAGGAACTTTTCTTTTTTTTTTCTTAGTGATATTACTCCTCCTGCATGGCAGAGTTGAACTGAAGGAAAGAAGAGGTGAAACACTACAGAAGCAATCAACAAATAAACAAAAGCTGGCAAAGTTTTAAAATAGCTTAGGTGAACAGCTTCAAAGGATCTGTCTTCAAAGGAATTTTCTTGGGCCACCAGTTTGGAAAAGCTATCTTCCTGGGTAAGATTTTTTCTTTCTTTTTCTTAAGCATAGGATCAGAAGAAGTTATTTAACTATTATATAGCCTTAAGCTAAGAAAAGAGAGCAAGGTCCTATAAGAATGTAAGTGACAGTGGTGAGCCATGCTGTAGGAGAAGGGGAAGAAGAGAAAAGGTAGGTATAGCAAGGAATACTGCTTAATCCAATCAATAGATGGAGGTGAGCAGGCTAAGAAACGCACCAAACCTTTCAAGAAAAGAGGAAATATACAGAAATGCCTTCATTATTATGAATTTTCGATATACACACTTCATAATTCTGAATAAACGAATATATGATATGCTCTTTAAAAAAAAAGGCCTATTCTGCAGCTCTTATTTCTAGTTGCTAATCTCAGCTTGCTCAGAGAGTAAATATTTACAGCTATACCTGATGCAGGCAGAGAGTTTGGGGAATGGAGGCAGCCGCCACCTTCCAAAAATCCAACTTAGAGTGCTTAGAACTCGTGATTTCAACAAGAGTGAGGAGAAGTGATAAAGGACTATCCCCCATGCACATAATCAGTGATGGTTAAAGGGGGCATAACATCAGTGGTTTGCTTTGTAATTGTGACACCGAGATGAACATGTTAGAAGTTCATTGTTAAGACAGAAAGTATATTTATGTATTCCCTCTCAGCATCGAAACAGAGCTGTCTCCTCCTTCCCACACGAGACAAAGTTACAGAAAAATGTGAGAAAAATGTGTGAGGCCATATCTAGATGCCTGAAACAAGCTTAAAAATTACAATTTGTCATTTTTCATGTCTGGAGTGTCTGCAAGGTCACTCTGTAGGTGTCTATAACATGTCTTCTCCTGTAGGCGTCTTCTCTTCAAATCAGATGGTCAACATAAGCAAGGCAAGCTGCCAGGCATGTGCTTGTCTATTTTTCCTATGCAAGTTCAATAAAAGATGTTACCTCTACCCATGATTTTTTTCTTACTTATTTGTCCTTAGGTAGCATCATGGTCCTTGCTGCCAAACGGCTTTGTAATCATGTAGTAAGGAAGCTGTACAAAGGTACTAGAATCAAAGAACTAGCCTACACGAGAAATGGTTCCTCTTCCAAAAGTTAAGGACATGATGAAAGCAGTATCAAGCCACTACAGAATTCCTGCACCTTAAATAAAAAAAAGGATGGATAGAGTCTTGTGGGTAGACAACTTTGGGATTGTGGATTACATTCTCCTTATTAATATTTTTAAGACAACCATATTGAGACTTTTCTCAATGAGATGATGAAAACAAGTGAATTCCTTGCAGTTTGAGCCATTCATTTCCCACCATGCTGTGTGAGTGCATATGTATCAAAGAGAGAAGTATCTTTTTACATCTGCTCTGTGATTCTGCTGAAGATTTTTTTCAAGATTACTTTTCCCGTTATCATAGAAATGTGTCACAAAACCATGTAGTCCCAAACCTTAAAATTGCCTTTCAAAATGTTTTTTTTTCCTTTACATTACATATTAATTTTCAGAGAAAGAAAAGGTCTCAGTGTGTGCAATGTCCATGGATCAAGTATTCCAATTAAGGGAAGAAAGAACTTATCTTTCATAGATTTTAATAACCAGATACTAGCACTGGTCGTAACACTCAGATTAGGAGATGCTAATTATCAGGTTTTGTTGTATCAACCAGCAAATCACTAAAAGGAGCTACCTTTTCCTATCTTCTGGCATCTTCATGAAAGTGTTTTGTTTGTGTGTATTTGTAATAATATCTTTGCGTTCTGATAGAGCTACCACCGTCTTAAATATACAAATATATATATGTATACACACACACATCCTAAGACTGGGGAAAAAAGATAATATAATGACTGGGGAGCAATAAAAGTAATGTGTCGGAGGTGGCTTCAGCATGGAGGTAGCAGTATAGCAAATAGACAAAAGCCACACATGAGGTAAGCAAAACGCTGAGGCTTTGGGCAAGGTGCCAGAAAAAGCCGTGCTGGATGTATCTTTTTTCAATAATGAACTCCCACTACAGCCTGCACTTTATGAGTCTGACACATCTAAATTACATTCAGCAACATTTAAATGTTGAAATAATAGGATAAATTCAAACCAATTAGAGAGCATATGGAATACTGCTTTCTTAATGGTATGCATAAGCATCTCCTGTCAATTTTATCAGATTAAAGAGCCCAAGTGCTGGCAGTGATCAGATCTGCGGTGATAAATGGGCACAGGGGCATGAGCAGACTTGCATGTGCTCTTTGAGGTAGGTCTCATACATGGCAAGGAAACTGCATTGCAGTTGGAAATTTTTCCCTTTGTTTCCAGAAAGCAGGGGAATTAGACTGAATTCTCAGCTCACTCAAAGACCATTGTTTTTTACCAGGTCAATGTCTTCAAAGGAGTACCTTTTCCTTTTTTTTTTTTTCATCTGGGCCTCATTGTCCCAAGATGAATGCCCCAAGAAAACGCCAATTAACCTTCAAATGACAATGAGATTCTTTTCTTCTACTCTCACAGCACACAATAATGATAATCAAAAACAAAAAAAATCCACAGCTTTAAGCAGAAACATTACAACAGGAGAAGGAAAAGAAGCTACATAAATCTCTCTCAAAAAAGACATAAAACAAAAATAAAGGTTTGGTGTTACCAAACACCAGCCTGAGGTAGACACTCAGCATAATTTTTTTCCCCAAACTACTGAAGTTTGGCAAAATTACAAGCAACTGAAAACAGAATTGTGTTGCCACCTCTTCAGCTTTATAATTATGCATTTTAAACAAACCCTCACTGCTACAGAAGCCCTTTGCACACTTTGGTCCATTCTTTGGGGATTTATATTGTTTTGTGCGTCTTAAATCAACCTGAGTCTTTTAAAACCCCTCAATGTGAAGTGTGACATTCACAGATTCCCACCAGCTGTAATTGGCAGTTTCAGCCCCTAGGACTGTAGTAAAGTTAAATTGGGGTAAATCTAGTTGCTCAGCTGAGACTCTGGCTTCAAGCCTGTCCAAGGTTCCCTTTGGACTGGGATGTGTTGCACTGCGTGAAGACAGAGAAAACATCCCCACGCTGTGGAAACCCTTAACTGCAGGAATAGCCCCAGAAGCACCAGTAAAACATTTGAGCCCATCTTGGCTCTGACATCAGGGAGATGCACGTGTAACATCGAGCAGTGCTGGCTAGGCAGAGCATGTAAACATATCTGGAAAACATGCATCCTTTCCTCAGCACTGGCATTAGCAGAACAGCTTGAAATATTTAGGACCCTGCAATATAAATATATACGTTTATATCACAAGACCTTTTAAGCAGCCTACAAAGCAGATAAAAGGCAGCTAGCAATATGAATGCAATTCCCCTGCTAATCCTTATTTTCTTCTTTTATAATAAACTTTTCACCTGTGTTCCCTCCTCTCCAGCTCTCTCTTTACTACTCATCACTTTTAGGAAGTGCCTCCTCCAAAATGCAGTTCAGCTCCAGGGATTTGAGTAAATGCAGGCTGGAGACAGTGCTGCCGACTCTTGGAATTTTCTTTCTTTACTAGCCACATAACACTTGGCACGTTCTTTTTGCTTCTGGAGGCACCTGATTAAATGATCCATTTAGTTTTAATTTAAATAAAATTTTAAAAGCAGCTCTCCAGCACTCCTGAGAGCGAAGGAAACTTTGAGGACTTAATCCAACATGCATAAGAGAAATAAAAGTACATTTAACTAAATAATTTTTGAAAATCTCATGATTGGCAGGAATCAGGCTAATGAGTTTTTCAACATCTGCGCTCACCATTGTTCTCCACTCTTACTGGGGTCAAAGTGAGATTTTAAAAGCACTTAATGAAACCTATTTTTCCTGCAGCTTTTATACTCAAGAAGTGCAAGTGCATACGTTTTATGTTCTGAGAAGGAAAAATACAGTGTGATTAAATACTGGCTCATTTCAATCTCTGATTTACACAAATGCCATCTTCTACTGAAGGATTTCACCTGGCTTCCCTGCTTAGCCAAATAATAAGTGCACAGGCTGCTGCATAACTTTGCCTCATCTTGTTTTGCTACTACCTCTCTCTTACTAGCCTGAGAGGAGATGCGATTACTCGATTACTCAGGGCAGAGTCTCCCCCTCCACTGGAATCCTCATTCCTTGCTGTGGTCCGGGGGTTGACACACAAATCTCTGCAGGAGGAAAAGCAGCCCCGTTCCTAGAATAGCACTGAACCGACACCACCACACCCTGCACTGTAAAACTCCTCTTTCCTAACATTAGAAGCTGGTGATTAAAGTGTCTTTGTCACCACACACTGCAATGCAAACAAAAAAAGTACTTGCTATTCATAGCGATGATTTCAAAACCCAAGGTGAAGTTTGCTATTGCCTCAGAGATTGGGCAACTCAACAAATACAGATCATATTTTGTTTCCCTTGACTGAGCTGTAGCAGTGCAAAGCTCTGATAAAGGTTATGAGGTTGGAGGTTTCAAACCTACCCATTTCTTCCTTTCTAAAGGTTTTTATGTGGATTCAGGATTCTGTGCCTTGCGTATATTTTACTCTTTGGGTGGAGGAATAGGATGGGGATTTCCAACCTTTTAAAACAGAACTATCAGATGAACATAAGGTAAAAAGAAAACATCTTACAGCAAAATGAGGCTTAGGGACAAATGAAAAATGCACAGATTCACTTATGAGAGGAAAATTAATAATTCTCAGACAATTTTCTTTAATCTCTCTATGTTGCAAAGCAAATGAAGCATGTTATTTTCACACATCAGAATTTGCTTTTATTGCAGCTACCAACAAGAGTTGTTGATGAGAGGGGCAAAATAAGGTGACTTTAAAAACATTCCTTCTTAGGGAACTACATAAAAGTTACCAGAGTATAAAAGTGGAATTATGACCTGGCATAAACTTTACCTTCAGATTTTTGGTAGTAAAATTTGATGGGAGTGATACATCTGCATCCTAAACCAAGAGACCAGTCCCTTTGTTTTCACTCACTTGGAAAAAACAAAAACAAAAAAACACAGAACATTGCTGTGCTCATATTTTCTGCCACCTGAAAGTGAAGAAATTTGAGAAGATTTCAAATTTGAGAAAATTGGAACTGTAGAATCACACCTGGGCAGCAAAATTACTCACTTCTTTGCACTTGTTGCCCAAATACAAAGAGAGTGGGTAAAACCTTGACCCCTTCTTCCAGTCCTTAAGCTTTGTGTTGCTGAGCCACGTACATGGAGCCTCACCAATCTCTACTGCTGCATGCACCAGCAAAAGCTTCTATCACAAAAATATGGCGCAAGCACATGTTCTTCAGATTTTTTTTTCTAATTTTCCAATAAGAGGCTGCTTTCTGGTGACAGTCAAAACCAATAAAACAGCCACTCTGGCCAGTGCTGAGCACAGCTACACTTTCCCACTGCACCGCGGTTCAACCCAGAAAAGGCAGAGCAGCAGATCTGCAGTATCTGCACGGCTGAATCATTGCCCCTGTTAATCCACTACCTCTTCACACTGGAAATCCTCTGGCAGGCATGGAGGAGGTAGGATTGTGTATGTCCCGAATGCAGGCATTTTTTTCCAACACGTTATTGGCACAGAAAGAACCGCAGCTAAAATACATACAGATGTAGCAAACCGCACAATCTCTCTCTGGAAATAGAGCCACGCAAAGATGCGATGCTGGCGGTGACTCCCCGGTGGCAGAGCCGGCAGCGAGGTGACACCGCCTGGGCAGCGCACCCCTGTTTGTTTGCAAACAAGGAGGGCACGGTTCCCCACCCAGATTTTGGGATGGCCCCACATATCTCCTGTGCCTGTGGGAGAACCAAGACGTGAGCCTTGAAGCAGAAAGGCAGAGCACCCTTGGAGAACACTGCAGGTTCCTGAGTAAGGCAGGTTTCATCACCAGCTGCTTCCCGTTTGACTCCTTACAGCTAGCTGAGCGCGTACGCAGCACCCCAAGGCAGTTGTCTCCTCACTGCCATCACAGCACCTGAAATCCACACTTACCAGGGAATGAGGGCCCTGGAAACTCGACTTCCCTAACCCAGAAGGGAGCTGCACTGCTCTGCAGGTCGCTTGCTACATCTTCATGCATGTGGAGGCAGGGGCCGAATTTGCACCGATTTGCAAGGCTCTGTCACACCATGTTATTGCATTACAATGTGCAATCAAACAAACAAACAGTTCATCAAACAAACAGTTTGTTCAATGCCTTCTCAATTAAATTCAGCTTCACTAAACCTAAGCGATGTCTCCACGTTTTTTAATAGCAACCATATTTCCATTCCAAGTGCCTTACTGAATATTCTCTTCGCCTTTTAGACCTTTCCATGGTCTCCGAGTAGATTCATGTCCCATGCTATTTTTCATTTTCCCTCTCATTCTTCTGCTTTCCATGCAGGCAGCTTCCTCCCTATGAACTTTGTTGAAGCCTCTCTCTGGTTTCTGCCTTTCAGGCTCTCCAGGGCTCTGATTGTGCATGCAGCCCTTGAAGCTGAATCAAACAGGCACCTTTGTCCTGAGATGATGGGAAGTTAGCTGCTTTGATTCCCGTTGCTATTGCGTGCAGCGGATAAAAGTGGTAATGCTTAAACAAATCAGACATTTTCCTGGTGATTGTATAGCTCTGCTCGGGTGCCATTTTTACACAAACATGATCTTGCGGCACAGACTACCTACTTCACCTAATTATCATTCCTCCAGTATGACAATTGTCACTTCATTTTGTTACTATAGAGCATGCAAACATGCGACAGTGCAAAAGAGAGGGAAGAGACAATGAGGAAAAAAATCTACAAAAAGTAATAATAAATAAATAAATAAATAAATAAATAAGGCATCAGGAGCTGGAGTAGGAGCAGCTGGAGCTGCCTTTAGTTGCAAGCATGCAGAGCAAAGGTCCCCGGTGTGATTCCCTTTCCAAGACTCTGCCAGCCTCTGCACACACTGCATCAGGAACCCGGGCCACCCCCTGCAAATGGGTGGTGGGAGAAATGGCTGCTTTTAAATAGCTAAATACGTTAGCGAGGAAACATCCTTGCAGTGAACAGATTGCTGCCAGAACAGGTGAGAATGCTAAAAGAAATAAAGGCACTGCAGACTCGTGTGTGCCACATACTCAGGTATACATAGGTAGAAGCAGGGAAGCTCTGGCCTCCTTTTCACTTTGTACTGGATCTTTTCATTTCTGTTTCTCTTAGAAAGTGCCCTTGAATTCTCCTTCCATGTATGTTTGTACCATGGGAGAACAGGGGAGCTTACTTTAAAGATATTTTAAAGGCTTTTTTGTTGTTGTTGCTTTAATGACACTTCAGGCCAATAGGAGTGTGCTTACTGTTTTGGACTGAGTATATAATAGGGTTAATGTAGTGCTGATTGCAAGGCTAAACTGGATCAAAAAATGTTAGAGCATAATGTACCCTATCTACCGTTTAATAATAGCTGTAGTTCCTGAGTTATCATACTTCTGTTGTTTTAGGCTTTTTATTCGTTTCAGTAGCAATATATAATCATTTGATGTTAAAATTGCTCCTACGTTACCCTCGATGACTTTCAGAAAAGCAGGAGCTTTATATAACAATATGTCAGGTTATGAAGCAGGGAACTGTAAGGACTTGAAGCAAATTTTGACCAGAGCTGAGGGGGCTTCAATGACACACAATTTCCCTATATCAGAGAAGTTTTGTTGCTGATAATGTGGGGTTTATTTAGAGGTAGGACAATTAAAAATTCTTTCTTTGGTGAATAATTATTAAAGAACAAAAGAGGGAAGATTTCTTTTCTCAACCATGGATCAGCTCACATTTTGGCTTACGGCACAGTTTTGCTAGTCGATATCAGCACAGAGATGGGGTAATCGGCAAGGCAGGAGCGGGGTGCCAACCAGTGACTGTGGGGGGTGGAAACTTCTTAAACTCAGATTGCTCTTGGCGGAAAATATCATCCCATAGGTGGGTATGACATATAGATGAAGAGCTAAGAAGTGAAAATCAAAATGACAGGTTTTGTAAACACTTTTTTTTTTTAATCATAGTTGATCAGATAGTGTTAATCATTAGGTTTCAGCTTGACACGATGGAAGAGAGAACAAACCTCAAGTCTGAAGTGCAAGTATTTACCACTGAAAAGTCAAATCCTCTGTCACTAGCTCTGGCAATAGTATCGCTATAATTATGAGTTTAATATCTGAAAATCGTTGATTTCATATTTGCATGCATGTATGCTAACTAAAATTAATTAATTTTAATTGCATACACCAATTACAACATCAGCCTCATTTTCCAACATATTATTCCTCACTGATTACATATCCTCCAAGATTGCTTTAATTTTTCATTTTGTGCTTTAAAGTCAAAGAATAATATGTATTTCTAATTAAGCTCACTTACGTATCTTGCTGCTGATTAAATCACTATTTAATATTTTATAACACAAGCCACCTCTAATTTCCCCCACTGAGAGCAAAAACCTTGCAAACTCTTTTCTTTTTCCCCTCGGTTTCACCGACCTTGCCACTGCTGTGTTGCTACGGGCACATTTCTTCCATCTTCGCAGCAGAATGTCAATGAAACACCTTGTTGACAGGAATTCATCCTTGGGAGAAAGCAAGCGCCTTACTGCCCAAAGGACCCGGGCTAAAGGGATCAGCAACCTGCCACCATTCCTAGGAGAAAAAGAAACAGACATTTAAGGAGAGACTTTTAACTGCGCCTTAAGGGACTGCAGAACCTCTGGAGATGACACATTTCAAACCCATCAGGGGCTCCTGGATGTCCCTGGTTGGTGCCTACCAAAGTTGGATAAATGCTAAGAAAGAAAAAGGGGAATTCTCCTTGCTCTCACAGTCAGCACCGTAGTCAGTCAGTCCAGAGTCCAGCATCAATATTTTCAAAGTCTTAATGTAATTTAGTAGAAAATCCCGAGAAGTCCCAAACCGGCCTCTAGCAGCCCATGTGTATTGCACAGCTGGGGCAGAGCAAGCTAAATAGCCACGTTTCCAGCACACAATTCCTAAGAGAGCAGATAGGAAGAAGGTAAACCAGCCAAAATCCTTAACGACTCTGGTTTCTTAACAGACAAAAGCAGCAAAATAAATAAAGTCCCTGGTACCTCAGAATTTGACCCAAATTTCACTGAAATCAATGGGAAATTTCTGATCACTTCCTTAAAGGCATGATTAATCTCACACATGATGGATATGTATATCAGGTGACAGTGGGATAGATCTTGGAAGACCAGTGTTGATTTGGATTCTGAAAACAAAACCTTCCCAGTAGTTGTGTTTGGATGCAGAACTGGTCAACTTCTTTGACCATTTATTAAGAAAAGGTCATCCTTATCTGATTTACTTGTTAAAATATTCCTTTGCAGCAGGCAACTCAGACCTAAATGCCGGTACTTCAGCAGTGCTGGATCCTCCTTACAGTCGACAGGAGACAGGAGTCCAGGGCATTGTTCATCCTGTCTAAGCTCCAAACTGTCCATCCTCTCCACTGACTCCTGCAGTTTTAACTTATGACCGTCCAGCATTAGGCATTTCACTTAAGTATGTTGCTGTGATTACTTCAGATCAAAAAAGAAAAATAATCACCTTGGAAAGAGATGCTGCAACTAAAAATTCTCTCTCAAAATCACTGAGTCACCTGGGAAGAAATAGAGACTAGAGGACTTCGCGCGTTAAGTTTGAGGCTGAAAGGCAGATTGAAACAAAAAAGTGTATATAATCACGCATATTTGATGATACCAAAACAGGAAGATACACTGAAAGGAAAACTATACTGACAGAACCATTAAAAAAAAAAAAGGCATTTGGCAGGGAGAACAGTGAAGAAATGAGGAGGAAACATTGGGATGAAAATAAGATAGAGGAAAAACTCAGGAAATAAAGAAAAGAGAAAAGACCAATATAAAAAAGATCCCTACCACCCACCCCTGAAAAATAAAGAAGTTGTTTATATTTACTTCTTAGAACTGGATGATTATTCAGGCTATGTTAGAGAGCTAGGAAAAATCTGTTGCTGTGACCAATAGGTTAGTATAATCCTTCCAAAGAAAAATATGAATGTCATCTAAATAAATATGATGAGCCAGCAAACTTTCTCAGACAATAAATAGGGGGAAAAAAAAGAAAGGAAAGAAAGAGGATTGCCATTTCAAGCTGTACTATAGAAACTAGTTTGAGTTCCTGGTATAGGTCTCCTCTATAAATTTATTCATTTTGACACCATGGTTCTAAAGATATTGAAATTAGTAGGAAATAGGGGCCTAAATCCAGGCATTAGGCAGTCTGTCACACTTTATAAGCTGTGAAATGGGGTTCACTTTCCCTTCCTTACTTCAGAGTACTATCACAAGGATAAATATATTAAAAAATGTAATCTCAGATGCTATTGTAAAGGAGATAATTTTGCATTTAAAACAGAAAAAAAAAACAGAACCAATTGCTCAATTTTTCACTGGATGCATTGTCATCTAGAAATAAAGCCAGAAATGCTGTACACTCACACAAATGCATACATATATATAAAATATATAGGCACTTTACATATATATTTACTTTACATTCTGAGTGAATGCAATTCCTTTATTTCAGCATGCAGTCTGTGTTTGTATGTGCTCTATTTGCTTTGCTTTTCCATTAATTAGCATTTCAACAACTTGCATGTTGGCTGGTATGTGTGCTGCCTCAGAAGATAACACAAGCAGGACTTAGTTTTAGTCCTCTAGGAAGGAAGCACCTACGCTCAGCCAGATGATTAGACCTCTTCAGCAGTCAATGGAAAGAGGTACTCAAGAGGGCATTTTTTTTTAGACTAATATCCTCTACAGATGCCTATTGAGAGATCTTCTACAGTAAGTCTAGATAGCTATTTTAGCACTAAATGTTAAATTTAGGATGAATCCCATACTTTCAGGAGAAAATTACTGGGTTATCCAGTGTAACTATGAGGAGATAAAAGAGAAACTGTGTTCGCAAAAGAGAGCAGATGAGGAGAATGCGGAGACATCTGAAGTTGTTCAGGGCTGTGAAAGTATTGATAAAGCGATATTAATGCACATGGCAGCATTTTTTGAATCTAAAAAATGAAACCACAGAATCACAGGATGGTTGAGGTAGGAAGGCACCTCTAGCCTGACACCCCTGCTAAAGCAGGATCACCTAGAGGAGGCTGCCCAAGACTACATCCAGAGAGCTCTGGAATATCTACCAGAATGGAGACTCAAAAAACTCACTATCAATATATATCGGTGTATCCTTACCAGTACACCTCAAAAGGCCCTTAAAATGCTCCCATGTTATTTTACAGCAAGAGAACCTAGCAAACAGTTAGAGGGAGACAGAAGATGGCTTCTGATGTTTGCATTTCTGCTTCATGTACAAAATCAGTAACACAGCTGGGAACAGAACATAGCCGATCCTGTGATCATATCCCATATGCATGGGAGTCTCACAGCAATCAAAGAATTGTTAATAACCAGTATTGATTCACTTTTCCCTAATGCGTGAACAAAAATGTCGTCAATAACCTCGTCAACAGCTTGAAGCAACGAACCTTACAACACATTGAGACTTTCGACACCCTACTAAGCCAAGAATAACATGGTGCACATTCATTTACTCAAACTTCTCATCAGCTGCAGGCAGTCCTCTGAGATATAAATGGATTTAAGTGGCTGGCATATAATTTACATGGCCACTTCATTTCATGCCCATGTTGTGTCTCAGCCTGGTAGGGCTTTATACTTGGCTGAGTTCGTTTCATCCATCTCCCCCTACCTTTGTTTTACTGTTGTCCTTTCAGCCCTGAGAGCTGGTGTTTGAATTTTATTTTTTTTCCCTTCCTCTACCAGGCTATTAAAAGCAATATATCACAGCAATTATGAAAGGTTTCTGAGTTTTACCACATTGAGGGTGATATGAATATGGAAAAAAGAGTTTCAAGATAAAAGCAATTCTCCTAAGAGCCTTTTCCACCACATTCATTTTCCTCATTAAAATAAGTGATGGTACAGGTGGGTGGAGTATAGTTAGTCACTAAAGCCTGTAGATCTCTTCTAGGTGAAAACAGTGCTAAAGAGGACTAGATACTGATTTTCAATAAAAGTGAGGAAAGGCAATGCACGCAGAAAACAGATGATAATCCTGTAATAGGTGTCATTTCTAAACATACATTCAAATGAATAATAATGTGAGTACAATCCTATGAAGCTTTGCATGCAATTACCATTATTTTAATTTGTTAAAAAATCAAAATGTACTTCTTTGGGAGGCTGGAGGGCTTTTGAGGAGAGGTAGAATATTTCTTTTTTTATATTTTTGTCTCCTTACAGCTCTGCTCGCTGTATATTTATACAACATTCATTACCATGGTTTCTAAGCATGTGATCACCACAAGAATATATTTATGATCAGCTATCTCTCTTCTTTTATTTTACTTTTTTCTCTGTAGTGGGAAACTGATGCTGGGCTCAAGCCAGGAAATTTGTATAGACAGCAAGTCTCCAAATAACAAACCACTGTAATGTAAAGAGTTTTAGGTCCTCCTCATAAAAAAAAAAAAAAAAAAAATCGAGGACTTGACATAGGTTGTATCTATGGAAAGAAAATCTCGTATTTTGAACTCCTCTATATCCTCTATAAGGAGTTGTTTCTTAGAGCTAGATTTTTCCTCCATAGAGCTTCCGACATCAGCAAAACTGACATAAGTCACTTTCTTTGAGTAAGCATGGCTGCATAAATAATAAATTAATTAAAAAAAGAAAAGTTTCCAGCAACATGGCATATGAGATCAATACACACAAAGCAACCTCACTAGCAAGCAAGAAAAATGGTCTGGCAAAATTCTGAACAGAAAGACGAACAGAAAGGCTTGTTTTACTCTTCTTGGCTTTGTACCTAGAGATGAAAGAGAAACCTTAAAATGATCCAAGAGCCCTTGGAGATGTTTTATATTACCCTCGGGTGCCCTTTGCACTGCTCAGGGAGTCAAAGAATTGTTCTGTTAGGACAAGCAACCCTGTAAAAAAATGGCAGCATGGAATTCAGTTCTTGATGTATCTCTGATTTTCCCATCAAATATACTTGTGCTGCAAACAGAAAATTTCCTTTCTACACTCCTTCCAGTAGCCATTCCGTGTGTGTGAGGCCAGCGTAGAGCCTCCCTCTCAGCTACACCACCATCAGTAGGTAAATAAAGTTTGTGCAGAACTAATTAGGCCTGTTATCATATCTGCAGAATTCAACTGCTTGCAATGTATGTATCAAATTAGTGCAATATCACTGATGTTGAGAGAGTCTCATGAGGCTACCTGATGCATCCTTTTAATTAAAATTCAGTAAACATTTCTAATGATAAAGATACATTAAAGATACTTCTAATGATAAAGAAAGGAGCAGAATAGAGATTCCTTCTGGCAGCTGTGTCACTTCTGAAGGGTGAGAAAGAGTAAAAAAAGCTGTAGAGAGATATTTTTGTCACTGAAGTCAGTAGATAAAACTCCGAACACACAAAGACAGCAGATCTGGTAAGTTAAAAGGTGACATTTTAGTATTGTTAGTTTTCAGAATAGAACCGTACTTTCAAAGAATACGTCCTAAATGGTTTTAAAGATATATTCTGGAGAGTCTAACACATTAATTTCATATCAGAAACATCTGATAGGCACTACAAGATAGATAAGATTACTTGCATGGCTTTTCTTCAAAATATTTTATGCTGGTGGTTTACCACTTAGGTAAGAAAGAGAGAGAAAAAAAGAAATTATGACATTTTGTACTTTTTCAAATATAATGCACATTCCTTAAAAAAAAAAAAAGGTATGCTTTTTTCACAACCAGCAAAGAGGTCAAACAGAAACGGCTTTTACAAAGCAGCAATCCAAAGAATACTAACTAATTATAAAAGACCCTCAGAACAGTCTGAAAGTTTGAGAATACAAAAATAGGGCATAAAGTTGCTATGCTTTGTTGTTTAGCTTCCATCACTAGGATGTACATCAAAAATGGGATTTTCTTTCTTTCCATTATGACAAAGCTCTTTATGCTACAACAAGAATAAGAAAAAGTCAAGACCATGTTTTGATTTCAACAAAAATGGTAACATAAGAATAGCCATACTCAGTCCCATTAAGTGGTCAGATCTACACCACTCTCTGGCATTGGCCAGTAATGCATGAGCAGCAGAGACTATACAAACCCAAGACAACTATGCAATGATACTTCCCCAGCATGAGTAATCACTTAATTTTGGTGTGTTGATTGCTTGAGATACAATTTGAAGACAACATGCACTAACTCTGTAGTCTTAGTGGACAAACCAAGTTACTTGATTTTGTGTTTTCTGCTGTATTTGGAAAATTCAGAGCCATTCTGTCCCTAATGATCTCAAGCATCACCCAGAGAAGGCTAAAAACATCCTGCCCTTGGTCTTACACAAATTCCCCTCTCCATTCCACTTTCCTTTGATAAACACAGATGCTTTTGCTAGCTGCCGCCAGTAGGACAACTTAGAAGTAAAGATAAGTTCTCTCAATGTCAAATAAAGAATGATATGACCACCACAGTATTTATTAAACAGAAGCTTTTGTGAAAAATGCTTAGAGTAGACACTGCAAAGATCAGAAGCAGACCAGTCCTATACTTATTGATAGACAGTTTGATTAGCTGAGCTTTCACTTAACTAACTACACATTGCATCAATAGTGTTGCTCATTTCCATTACTGCGGGAGAGGACTATTTCAATATTGCTTTCAAATGACATTGTCCTTTCTTTTCCAGGAATACATCTGTGCAACATGCTGCATCCTGTCTGGTAAGACTCTGTGTCTCTGAATCCAGATACTTTAACATTTGGCACATGACTGCTCATTTAGATTACCAAAAGCAATCTAAAGTACAGTTGTGATTCCAGGTTACCATCAACTTGATTATTTCCAGTGTTTGTGTTATGTAGATATATACAATCTAAAAGTGGTTGCTTTTACCCTCTTCCTTCTGTTTTAGAGGAGAAAGATAACACATCTCTTTAGTCTGAGAGCATCATATTAAGCACTGGTCACAGACAGGGGTATACTGACACATGCCTGGGATTCTTAAGGACAACCATACCAGGATGCATAAAGACAACCATAAAGACAACCAATACCATTTTGTCATTCAAAAGAAAAACTACTTCAGTGGCGTTTTTCCTCCTTCATTTTCCATCTTTGGTAAGTCCAAAAACTGTACTTAAGAGGAGTTGTTAGTGGATTATTGAAACAGTTCTATACTGTTTGGACACCTCTCTACTAACCTGTTATAATAATGGCTTATCCATTGACTATATTGTCAGGCCAACGTCTACAACACATTTACCTTTTGTCCAGATATTCTTAGCTGTGACTCATTTCCTTAGGCATTTTCAGAATCACTACCAACAATTCCTCCCACAACAACCTTTTTAAAATGCAAGGACAAAGTCAGAGAGATTTGAACCTGATGAAAACATCATCGATTTTTTTTTCAGGTGTCTTTATATTGCAGTTTCCCATTGTACACAATGGGTTCTGTAGAAAGATACTGACTTTATGAAATGTAGCTTACAGTTTCTTTTCTTTTAGTCTCCTTCAAAGAAGAAGTTTCTCTCCCAGTATATTTTTGAAAACACTCATTAAGGTGAGCTCTGTGGGGCTTTAACAGGGGCTTTTCACACTTCAAGCAAGAAGGAAAGACTTTTTTTCAATCATTTGTATTCTTTTCATAATTTGAGAAAAAGAAGAAAAGAAGGGAAAAAAAAAGCTGAGGCTGAGGCTTTAGATTTACAACAAACTGGATAATTTTCTTGCATCAAGTCCTATACATTAGCATTGGGAGTTGGGAGTTTTCTTCCCATCATAGCATTTTGCAGATGAAATAACAAAGGTCATGTTAGAACTCAGTAATTATATCTTCTTTAAAATTAATGCTTCAGACACAGCAAGGGACAACTGATATCTCTCAGGCTCCTTTTGGGTAAGTGAGAAAAATCTGCATCTAGCAAGAAAAGGGACATCTGTTGTTTTCTGGAAAAGTGGAGCATGCAAAGAATAGCCTCAAAATCTAGCTTTTTAAATTTTTTTTTCTTCTCCCTCTCTCCCTATCTCCTCAAAATATCATACAAATAATTCCATAGGTCTTTCTTAACTGTAGTCTGTAGTACCTACCTAGTAGGATCCCTTTGTCTTGAAATCAGGTTATTTTGGTGGCTACTATGAATTAATTCCTATAATTATGAGAATGCTATTGTATAAAAATTAATGAAGAGTTGTTAAAAAAAAAAGGCGGGGGGCATAAAGACATTTAGATGGTTCTGCTTATGAGAGAAAGGAAAAAAAGATTATCTTTGTATTCAAATTCTGTTGAAATCTGAGTTCCATTGCTATCAATGGTCTTTACATCAGGCCATATGAAAATCCCAAGAGCTAGAATAGGGGCCAGTCTGAAATTCAGATGGGTACTTCCTACCACAGTGTTCCTATTCACTCCTAATTTGCTTTCCAACTGAGAGTTTCTCCATTTCCAGCCCTTCCTAATGTCACTCCTCCTATGTTGCCTGCTTTCTCATGCACTTGCTAGACCCACTGGTCCTTGTATCTCCAGTTTCATGTCCTGCCTGGTTTCCAGAGAGGTCCTGTTACAGATATGGCCTCCTGGAAAGGTCTGACTGCTCTACTGTGCTGCACAGGAAGAAGCTGCCCAAGGAGACTAGAATAGAACTGGCAAAACAGTGTTTTTATACTTCAGTCATTGTGCACATAAATGCCCTTTTCTTTTCTGGTTTACTTTTCTCGTTGTGAACATGATAAAATGGAAGGCAATAGGATGAATATAAAACAATGACATTTAATTTACTCTCAGAAGCCGTATCTACTACTTTGCATGATACATAGCCTAAAAAAAGTCTAGCAAGGAGAAGTCACAAAAAAAGGGCAAAGGAGCAGATTTTTAGAGGCACAAACACAAACGCTAGCTACAGATAGGAAAATAATTTCTACTTCCTAGTTAGAGGTTCTCCACATTTACAACTGCCTGAGTATATAGAAACCAAACTATTATAGCATACACATATTTAGGAGAACTTCGTAAGGCTTGGGGCTCGGATTTGTTTTGGGCAATTTTGAATCATTCATTTCTAAGGCCTGCTCTCTTTGCTTCAAAATGCAGAACTAGACTGGAAATCTTGGGAGGGCACCTTTCCGATTTAGGAGGCTTCTACTGCCTATTTCAGCTGAAAGAAAGAAAAAGCCGACGGAAGAATGTACAAGGAAAACATGTAAAAAGCAAAATTCTGAAAAATCTATGGTTCCTGTTCTTTTCTAAAAATCAAAATTCACAGATCACACAGATAAAGTTTACTTTCCCAGCCCTAATACTACAGAGAGCCAATTTAAAGACAGTATATATTTTACTTAAAAAAAAATCTATGATGAATATTGCATAATATAATTTTAAAAGATAACACAGACTTTCAAAAGGATCCTATTGACCCATATAAAATTCTGATGGGAAAAGTTAGATCCTTTGTAAATTCATAAGCTAGCCACAAATACAAAAGCAAATGAACTTTTGATAAGCTGGCATTAGAAAGATCAATACATAGCTCCTTTACACAGAAATACAGTAGCTATGGTACAAAAATTATCGAAGAAACAGTGGAACCTCTCTGAACTAGGGGTCAAGAATATAGTTCACTAAAATGCTAGTTTCAAAGCAATTGCTGGTGTTTGGGACCTATGAGGCTCTGCAGATCTTTGAAAAATAACCCTTTATAAAACAGAATGTAAAGGTTGCCTGGGTTTATACCAAATAAAAAGACAAAAGCTTCATTTGGGACACACTCAGAAGAAAGCAGCTTCATAAAGTTGCTAGGTCCCTTTTTCTGATGTGGCTTAGAGCCTGAAATTCCTGAAACTTGTGTCCTTGCTGTCGACAGGTTCCATCCACGACCCTTGTGGGCTGGGTGCTGCACTCGCATCGCACTGGGCACCGCGACGCCACAGAGAGAGCCCATCACCAGCCTCCCTAACCTGCCAAGGCTCTTGCTGCTAAACACTGCCCGAAAACTAAGGGAGCTGGGGGTTTACTGAATTGTCATGCATCTACCTTTTTCTCTCCCCGCTGTTCAGCCTTGTTTGTTTCTTACTGATGGGCGAGTTAGCCTCCTAATCCTTATGTTACCAGATTCGTCTGAAATATATAGGGCAACTCAGTGCATTAACTTCCTGAATCAGCGCTAATATTAAAGTAGCTTCCTGGCAGGGAGGGACACAGTGCTAGAAGTCTAGAAAATGATCCCTGAAGTTACCCAACAGAGACTGCTACTCTGCCTGCACAAATGCACTAAAAAGGGCTATGTCCAATGGGTTTCACAAATTTCGCTCAATTGTGTTTAGAGTAAGAAATGAGAGAATCTCTGCACTGATTCTCTCCTGCGAAAAGCTTCAGCTGAAGGACGCAGATTACAAAAAGCTAAGATGAATGAAATATGCTTTTTTTTTTTTTTAACCTACCTATTTAGCCTTTGAGAGAGACTAAAGGAGACCCCTCTAGAGCAGGTGCTGAGTGAAAGGCACAAATTATCATAACCTTAAAGCAGCTTTTCTTTAGTTCAGTATTTAGGAATGTAGGCCAGTCCTTAACATAAAGATGAACAGCCTTTATGCCTAATAACAATTTCGATGAGGTATTCACTGACTTTAATGCTGACAGCGTTGATACTTTGAAGTGGTAAACTTTTACAACAATCACATAAGCAAGGTGGGACACAAAATAGCACTCCAAGAGATCCCTCAAGGTAGCAATTGAAGTGCTTTAATAAATTCATGCAGCATCATGGTGCTTTTTGAAGTGATACTTTCAGGTACCTGGGCAGCTTGAAATGCTATCCCCATAGGCAAGCTGGAGCAACTTAAGACATCTGAGGTGACATCCCGTCTCTCCCACAACCAGTTCATGTCTTTCGGAGCAGGGAGTCCAATAATCTCATATTTATTTTACTGCATGTCAGATTTTTAAATACTGGAATGGAACAGAAGACCCAGCTTGACTTTAAAAATCATCTTTACACCACCATGTCTGCTTAAGAATTGAACTATACGTGGCGCAGGGGTTAATACCACTCTTCCACCCTAATTTTTCATTCATTTCTGTCTAAAGTTTAACAGTTACAAATAATCAGATAGAGTAACATGATCTGGAAAGGTTGTAAACTAAAATGATTTTGTCTAAAGATTTTTTTAATGACCTAAGAAAATCAATTAAGTACCATACAGGTCATCACTACATGATTTCGCAGAAATGTTAAACCTGAGTAAAAAATCCCATGGAAACATGAGTCAAAGCTGTTTTGCAAGCGGTGCATTTTTCTAACTGCAGGCATAATAGCTACCCTTAGGGTTTAGAGATTTTCGTTGGTTTAGAAAAGGAGAAGAGAAAAAGAATAAAGGGAGAGAGAGTCACTTGTGGCTTTTGCCTTAAAGAACCAGATTAATGATGTGCAGTGAACAATGAAACAAAAACATTCATTTTGGTCCAAAATGTCACCTATTAGCCAGCACAGCTAAGTAAAATGGAATATTTCTTAAGATTTAAAACAGGATGGAAAGTGAAAATACTCAGTATTTTTAATGGTGTTTTGCATTGGGTGGAACCTGCTGATTTTTTATTGTAACAAATAAATATTAATAATAACAGTAATGGTTTTACAACATTCTAATCTTACCTTCTCATAGACCTGTCGCTTCTAATTTTGAAAATGTTATGTGAGATACTTCAGAGAAAAAAAAAAAAAGAACAAGGTGAAAATATTAGAACCAAACTGCTCTTTTGTACAGTTTTCAGCTGCAAGATAAGTTATTTTTAAAATACAAAACATATAGCTGAAAAATTTGAGAGCATATCTTTAGGGAATCGCGACAGGAATAAGATATGTGCTACCACAGGAGTTAATATCAGTAGGATTACACCAAAGCCTCGTAAGGAAGTCTGTTATTCAGAGCCTATTATTGTTTAGTGTTAAAAAGTATTAGCATCTGTCTTTTGGATCCATTGAAGTCTTTTGCAAATTCAGCTGTATTACACTACATTTTTACCTGTTCCTTCCTTTCTTAAAGAGAAGAAAAAGAGCTCATCTGATTTTATTTATATTGTCATGCTTTCCACACAGAACAGACATTTCTGCCTCACATCACTAAAGCAAATATTCTCTTTGCTATTTGCAGATGTGAGACCACCTACTTGTATGCTGGATGTTATGTGTATGTATCTGTGGGGGGTGGTATCTGTGTGGGTGGTTTCTGAGAGGCAGAAAGAAAGAAAAGAAGAACCATAAACTTTATTAAGTTATTTCTCTGAGTTAAAATCCATTCATAAGAGGATTCATTCATTCTGAAGAGGAATTTATGCCTGAAGACCATGTTGTAAAAACACATACATCTCCATATTCTGTATCAAAAAGCAGATATTCAAAGAAGACTATAAAGCACAGGGCTCACGTAGATGACACTTTCCCTGAATACTCTCCCAGCTTCAAGCCATTTAAATATCAAAATTTCTTTCTTCTCTGTTCAGCTTTTTTAACCTCCCCAGGCACAACCAAAAATTCTCACTCCTGATTTGCAAAGGTCATCACAGAAGCTGTCATTTTAAAAGTAAGGGTAGTTGTGTATTTTCTGCATACATCGCACTTGCATTGAACTTCATTTGCCATTTTAAAGTAGTCACACAGTCTCATAAGGCCTTTCTCATAATGCGAATCCTCCCAGTCAGCCTTCTTTATTGCTACCTTGTATACTTTGGTGTCATTAGCAAAATTAAGCATCTCATGGTTCACTTCCCTTTCTGGGTCACTTAGAAATATGTTGAATAGCACAGTTTTCTGCAGAACTTCCCTGATAACTTCTCTATAGCAAGATATTCTATCTTACATCAGATCTGTTTCCATTTTTTTAGCTATTTATATATAGGCAAAGACTGTTATTTCCTCTCTTATTTCTTGGCTTCTTAATTTCCTTAGTTTTTTGGGTTTTTTTTTCAAGATAAACTTTGTTAAATATGCCTTTTAGAAATCCAGGTGGAGTGTATCCGTTTGGCTGCTGATGCAAAGGTTTGTGAGGCAGAAAGTTTTTTTTTATTACTTATCTTTTATACAAAAGCCAAGTTCACTGTCCCCAAGTGAACTATGGGCTTACTAATTCTGTTTGCTCTTACATTTTCTTTTAATTTGCCCACTACATACATCAGGCTTATCCTGCATTTCCTACAACCCCTCTGAGAACCCAACGGCACCATCGGCAGACCTGCTTCTCCAGCCTCCCTGCCGGGACACTCCTGCTTCCAAATGCTCCTTTCATGCACTGACCCTGTAGCAGCCCTGCAGTCCCTCCGCGAGATTTCCTCCTCCTGGCCCATCCAGAGAAAAAATATAGAAGCAGTTTTAATATCCCTTGATATTTATTCCTTTTTTTTTTGGTCAGCCTTGTTGGGCATTTGCATTTGACTTTTCTGTTTTCTTCATTTGTTCATGACTCAGATTTCTGAAATATGCCTTCTTGCTTTTAATAATTTCTCTTACCTTGTTGTTTAGCCAGGCCAGATTGCTTTGCCTTTAAAAAGATCTATGCAAACTGGTGAAACTCCCACTGAAATCAGAAAAAAAAACTTTACACAAAACTGTATAGCAACCCACTGAGACTAGATGTGGCCTGCAGAATTATGGGCTACACTTCTCAGTACATGCACAGGATTGTATAGGGCACCTGCATGAGAGAAAGTGCCCACCCTGTTTGCATCTTGTCTCCAGCAGCATCAGTTCCCTTTGCTTCAGAGGTGAACAGGACATATGCTGGAGATACCTGTATGCAGAGCAAAGGGGCAGGGGAAGAGAAATAACATTATTAGCATAGCTGCTAATATTTTGCAACTGCAGATACTCTTAGCAGCCTTTTGAAACTTTCTGAGTTTTTGATCCTCCTGACTTGCAGTGCCAACAAATGCCATAGATTGCTCCTCAGATGAAAATGTGACTGATGGCCAGAAGCATTTCTAAGCAAAACACTCACATCAGCTAAATTTCCATAGGTACAATCTGTTGTTTAACCGTTAGCAACATCTAAGCTTCTATTTTTTCAAATATGTGGCTGCAGTATTTCTCTGAAACAGGGCTAAAATTCAAAGCATGGAGTTCTGAACATGACTTACTAGAATATTTAGCTAGAAATGTCTGGTTCCTCATAGCTCCTGTAGATCTCAGCACTCTTCTTTCTTTTCAAAATCTAACTTTGCCTTCTCACAGGTGACATGTTTCATCCAAGTTTTATTCAGTCTGCTTTTTTACAATCCATTAGCCTTAGCCAATCCATTAGTCAATTATCACCTGGCTTTCTACACCTCCTAGTGTACAAGCAAACGTGGAGGAAATTTTCCCGAAGTTTCTAAAAGACAGATGCATTTGCAACTCTTACTGCCCAAAGGAAAGAACCAGGTCTCTAAGGGAAAGAGCCATCTGAGGAATGGCTTAGTAAAGACCACCAGAATTTGACCAGACTGATACTACATCACAAGTACAACTGATGCCTCATGGCTTTTAATACAGAAATGAGCGCAAGAACTAATTTACTTGATCATACTGGTATGATCTAAGGATACCTGCAATAATTTACATAATTCCTATCTTCTCTCTTTCTGTAGGCAATTTAGGACAATGTGTAATGCTTTTAATCAGTCTTTTATTAGTACCCTAAAAATGAAATCTTCCAAAAACAGGTTGTGCAGCAATATAAACTCATGTGCAATTAGCTCAGTTTAAAAATGTTTTCTCCTAACGGGATTATGTTCCGTAAATGATCTTGTTGCCATGGCAACTGCCGCAAAACCCGCACCATGTTGTCAGTTCAATAGCAACTATTGCACCTGTGCACCCGGCTCCGTCTCCGTGGTTTCTGCTTTGCAGATATTGGTGTGGAAGCAGAAGAGAAAAAAAAAAAAAAGAAGTGACCTAGAAAAGTTCAGGCATTGTTTCAGCTACACTCGTGGGTAGCATCGTTACTAGCACTTTTCCCATGTATTTTCTTATAGTTAAGGACATAATGGGGTAATTAAGCTGTTTTGCAAAAATGAGTGAATTTACATTCAAATGTGATTCCTGTAAGAAATAAAATAAATAAAATAATATCTATTCATCAAGCAGAGGAATACAGGTGCTGGGGGGAGTGCATGTAAGTGCCTGTGAAGAAAGCAGAAGAGAACAGTGTTTAAGTTTCATGGTCGTCCTACCAAGATGGGCAATGGCACAATGGTAAGAATTATCTTCCTGCTTCAAAGAGAGCATTAGGAGGCTGTGATCTGTATAAGCAATAGGCAGCAATAAACAATACCACATGGCCACATATCTATTTAGGGAAAAAAAAGACAAACAAACAATAGATCTGATGAGAAATCTCTCTCAAACTTTTCCTGTCCAGGCAAGCTAAGCAGGCATCAAAGGATATGGTGTCATTACCTGGTCCTAACATCCTCTCAAGAGTTGATGCTACTAGCAGAAGGGAAGCAGGAATTATTTTGAAAAGTATCTAAAGTAAAATGAGATAAAATTGCCTGTTTTTTCACTCACAAATCTGATCCTGAGTTGCATTTAGACTGAGACCCACCAACTTAAGTCATATAAGTGCTTTTCAAGCTCAGGGAGGAAACATGAGTGAGCAGAAAACAGAAGTTACAGGATAGAAGTAAGGTTTAAAATTAGAGAAGATCTGGTAGAAACCCCCAGAAACATGAAAGCCCATTTCATGTCCTAGCTTTAAAAAGCAATAGAAAGCTTTCACTGCTTCCTGAAGGAAGGGAGGATGGTACATTTATAATTTTGAAGAGCAGTCAAACACAACAGTGATGGATGCTGAATTAGAGCAGAGATAAGATTGGGTTCTGCTCCTCTGGTACCCATTATCATTTCTGCCTTATCAAAAGCTTATCATTCACATGTCGTGACAACAGGAAAATGATGTCCCTTTTTTCCCTCAGAGAAGTAGACATAAATCATCAACATGGTATTTGCAAATTGAAGACTCTGGACAAGGTGCACAACAACAATTTTTTCAAAAAGCTCCCTATGCAAAACCAAGACAAAAGCAGGGCCTGGTGGAGCTCTAAATCGGGAGGCTTTAGCGGCTAAGGAAGAATGACTAGCCTGTGTCAGAGACTAATAGCAAAAAAAAAAAAAAAAAAAAAAAGACATTATCAGATATTCCCCTGTGGAACACTGCATGATCCACTGTATCAAAGTCAGCTGATGGAGTCAATCTAGTTAAAAGAGACATTTATGTATGGAGGCTGAGCTCCTGGAGGTGAAAGTCCATTACCAATGTGACTTCTCAGCAACAGTCACACATGAGCACAATTTATTTGTACTCCTTTCTTATGTGAACATACGCCTTTGTCCACCACCAAAGTCTCCACCGAAGCATCAGGAGGATGGAGAAAGAACCCTGGTAGGCAAAGAGAACATAGAAAAAAAATGACTTTTACTAGGTGTATTCCATAGGCCATTCCATGGCCATTCCATGTGCCATGTAGGCATTTTTGTTTTCATTTTCTTTGATGAATGGATTTGAAGGCTGGAACAGGTCACTACGAAATCATTTGGAAACTGGGTTATTTATACCTAAACTACAGAGGTAGCTACTTGATGAAAACTGTAGTATTAATATTACTTAGATCAGATTATGACTGCTTAAATGTTACTACTTTTGTATTCCTTTTAGTCAACGTTTCGAGAAGATGAATGATGTCTGCCTCAGACTTCCTTTGTTCTTTGGAGGATTTCACCTGCCTGTGTCACTATTTCCTCTCCTGCCTAGACTATAAGCTCTTCAGGACATCTGTTTTCCTACTTTGCCTGGCATAATAAAACCCTATGGCCACTGATATACAAAAATAAAACAAATGTTTGGGTTTTTGGAAGTATTTCAAGTCTTACAGAGTTAATTTGCTCTTCTGTATGAAGAAGTGCAAACATGGTACCATTCACACACCCTTCCCTTTCTTTTACACCAACCGCATCGTGCTGCTTTACTGCACAGTGCTACTTCCCACTTCTTCCTCATGAGGATTAAAGAAAATGTTAAATGTTTTACCACTTTTACCAGCAGCAAGTATCAACACCAAAATCCCTCATCTTGAATACAGAGAATTAAACCCTCCTGCCTAAAAGTGGCAGGGATTCAAAGCAGAGATATGAGAATAAGTAATTTTTGGTTCAGTTACATTCTCGTAAGACTAATGCTTTCTGTTGCACGGTACATTTTACTGTTTTCTCATTAACGTGACAAATAAAACAAATGAAAGTCCTAAATTAAAATGCCAGGTTTGAAGAGACCTGAGCTCTAAGGAGATTTTTAGCTCAGTTTAGCTTTTGACCAGTTTAAAACTTTTAAATATGAATAATTACAATAAAATGACAGGAATAATGTATGCCAGCAGTCACTCACTTTGGAAATAATACTATTCAGATGCAGGGAAAATTATCAAATGACACTATATGGGGGTGAACTGTTTTCCTTACAAAATATGACTCCTATTGATTACCCTGCACTTCTGTACCCTAATAGAGAATAATTGCACAAGACAGCAAAGTATTCAGATGCAGGATCCACTGATATATGAGCAATAGTCATTATCTCTACAGTGACATTCATTAAGATGGACAGAAAATGATTTGTTGGCAGGGATTAATGCTCAGTCATTCCCAAGGCTTTCAGACAATGGCAAACGGGGGAGATTTTCTGGCTGTCAACCTTTGCTGAAGAAAAGGAAGAGGAAAGGGAGTAAAGAGCAGTTCAGGACATAGTGAAACATGACATTCTGAGGTCATCAAGTTTGCCTTCTGAGCATTAAACCAACAAACTATAATGCAAACAATAAAGAAGAACAAATTTTGTTTTGTTTTAATAGACTTTTCTGACAGGACATTTGGATTCTGAAATGTTTAATTTAGAAGTTCTTGATAGTCTCTGAAGTTATCAAATACCAAATGCTAATTAGACCACTAGCTGGACTGAAATGCCAAAAAAGAGGTTATTTAATCATCAAAGCAGTAACAGTTCCACACTGAGGAAAACTCTCATATAATTTGCCCAAGCTAAATCAAACTACAGTGATTCTTGAATACAAAGTACTGCAGGATCAATATTCACAGTTACACAAGTATCTGAAAACCTAAGCGTTATCCTAAGCTTTTCCCAGGTTATGTGAATAGACTCTCAATTCATCGCTCAACCCTGCACCTACTCCCAGTTTCTCATACATATTAAAGAACATCATTGAACTTTTATTTCCTAGTGGAGGAGCCAATTTCCTGGAATTTCACGGCCAACACTAGCAACATGGACAGCAGAGAAGAGCCAGCAAAGGTGCTCTGGTTTGCTGCTGCTGGCAATCGGGGGGCACGAGCTGCCTCCCCTGCTCCTGCAGAAACAGCACAAGGATAGAAAGGCTCTTCCCATAAATAAATTACCTAGGGCACCACAGAATTGAATCAATTTCAGAGATTAATGTCTAATGACACGAACGGCTGTTTTTGCCTGTGAACTCACTCTGTTAAGCAAGTGCTGGTCTTCCTCGGGAATGTTAGTGAATCCTGCTGACTCACTGGTCCAAGTGACCCCTTGGCAGAGGGAAGATGGGGAATGACCCTGAAAAATAAAAGTCTTGGCAGAAGAGCCCTCAAGGATGCAATCTCAGGGACATATCCAGAGGCAGATTTGGTTTATAATGATTATGAATTCTTTGGGAAATGTGAGCTCTCACCATGACAGAAGATTAGTTCTGACAATCGGAAAAATGTGTTGCCTATATTAAGAGCAGTCTGAGAAAATTATCAGGTACTTGTCTATGAGCCAGTAGCATCTATCTAGAGGACACTAATAAACCAAAATGATCATGGAAAGTAGCAAAATCATATGGGGCCTGCACAGAACTCGGCTAGAAAAACAGAATAAATAGCTGTAAAAGATAAATTCGGTATTATTCTTACAGGTGCTGCACTGATCCTTTTTCTATAACCTGCCCATCCAGTTTGCTCTATAATCAAATTATTTTGTCATTTTTTTTTAAATGAAGCTCTTCCAGAGAAAATATATTATCTAGTGAAGCCATGTGAAAAAACTAATTGTCAGACATGCCAACAAGATGAGGGCAGAGCTATATACAATGTTTCTTTTACATTTATGCAGGAACTATATAATTTGGAATTTGATCAGAAAATTAAGATCCTGATGTTGTAACTGACTGCTGTAATTGACCCCAACTGCATATTCCTTCGCACTTGCATAAGCAATTACAGAATTAATATGACATTTCCATTTGTATTTTCATTTCAGAGGCACTGGAATGTCACAAAAATGTTCTCTAAAAGTAGACATACCCATTGCTACTTTTTCTCTGCTCTGACCTTCCCTTCTAGTGTCGATCAGGACCAACTTTAAACTCCTCTTGCAAGGCAAACTGGTCATGACTTTGATTAAAATAAACAGAAAATATTATTCAGCAACCCCCTAAAAATTTTTTTATAAATTTCCAAAATGAAAAATCCCACTGTGCCTGAGAAAAATCCTAAAAAAAGGTTATGCAATTGGTCATGAAAATCAGAGGTCAGCATAGATATGCACTTGACCTCTGCTCTTCCTGCATCCAACTGGAAGCTTGAACCTCAGCCTCTGTCATTAAAGATAAACACCAGGCTATTGACAATTTGGGAACTGATCTCTCTCAGTTGCTCTTCATAGAGCCCCTTTCACGTAGTATTTCTGCCAAGTGAAACATTATCACACAGTCCAGTGGTGGTGGATTTCTAATCTCCTATTATAACGATAGTGTAGCTCTTTACACAAAGTGGAAAAGCACGTAACCTGATTTAGGTGTGCTATGACCTCTCTTTTCTTTCCCATCTTCTCCCTTCAGTCATGACTTTGTCATCTCTACTTGGATCGGAAACTAGCTTCTTATAGGGAGCTATAAGGACATTCCCATAAGGAAAAAAAAAAAAAATCAAAGACCTGATTGTGCACCCACACTGGAACCCACACTGTCAGAAAACTCTTCACCATGTCTAACAACAGCCCCTTGAAGCTGTGCGCAGTCCTCTGGGAAGGGAGCAGTATGAGCAGCCCTGACTCTGTGAAAGGTGGAATCCGCATCTTTACAAACGATGAACAGTAAATAGGTACCAACAACTGACAGGCACATGTCCACTCAAAATAATAATTAAAAAAAATGTTGTTTGGGGTTTTTTTGCATCTCTGAATCCCAACAGTGGTATCTGCATGTGATACATGCTGCCACTCTACCACCTCTGCAATGTGTCACCGAATCATCCCCGCCAGCCGCGTGCGCAGCCTCTGCCTGAGCATTCTGTCAGTATGATCTGCTCATGATTGATGCAGACCACTCAGAAAGCATTTGGCTCCAACAAGCTGTTCTTAACAGTTTGTTTGATGCATTTGATGGGAACTGGGAGGGAAAACAAAATAATTTAATAATACAGCATGACAGAGCTCTAACTTTTTGGAGGGGTAGGAAAATCACGATTTGATCATACACGTGTCTGGATTAAAATAAATAATTAATGCTCAGCAGTATGGCCACACTTCAGTAATGGATGAAGTGGTTCTAGTTGTATAGAGAGGCATGGCAGGAGCCAACAGAAAGAGCATTTCACTCTGTTGTCTTGGTATGCCAAAAGTCACCTTTCCTTCTTACCAGGATGGTGCACTGACAATCAGGGCAGTATCTGGTGCAGGACAGCTGCTCCCAACACTGCCTGAAGCCCTGCAAAAGCACATGAGGAAAGGTGCTTCACACTGCAGTACTGCCCCACTTTGGTATCTGGCCTGGCATGCAAAGGAGCGAGGAGCTGGCAGAGTTAACCTGAGCCCATCACCTGCCCACCAGCCTGCCAGCTGCTGCCCAGTGCCCTGCATAACAGCAAATGCACCACAGAGCACAACTTTTGTAAATGCATGAGAAATATGAGAAAATTCAGAGAGCATGGAGACCCTTGAAGTATTCTAAGACATCAGATTACAATTATATAAAGAAATTGTTGATAAAGAAATTCAGAAGTAGTAAAATTTATGATAAAAAAAACACCTGACACTGCTCTACACTAGCCAGAATGCTTCCTCTGTAATAGTAAGGTATTAAAGCATTTTTTTTGGTAGGAGTCTGGGCGGTACACTATGACTCACTAACACCTGTCCCTTTTTATTCTTTTTTACTGCAATACATCCATTCTCATTAGTCTCTCTAGCGAAAGAAAGACAAAAACCAAACAAACACAAAACCAGAAGGGGATTTCTTGTAGGTATCAGCAATGAAAAGATGAGAAATATTCATCATATTTAACTTGAAAAATATAAATAAGGAACAGTAGTGCAGTCAGATGGATACATTTGGCATTGCAACTGTTTTTGCCATTACAAAGACATGAGAAATGGACGTTCACATTTGGTGACACCTGTTCAATGCTGGTAGCAGAAATTCCAATAAAATGTAGAGTACAGATTGACACACAAAGACTCTTTGTCATTTTGTCTGGAGGAGGAACAAAATCCCCAATACTGAGCAACTTCTTCAGAGTTACCTCCCAATGAACAATACCAGATGTTAAACTGCCGTTAAACAACCAGAACTGAGGAAGTACAGCCACAGTCAGAGTTTCTCATGAGGAGAATTCGCACTGTGGTTAAGATGCTGCACTACCTCAAGCTGACACAACCGGGTCAGCTTTACCCGGGCTGCAGGATCTTAGAGCCCAAAGCAGGTTACACAAACCACTCCAAGAGCTGGGAGATTTCACAAGTGGTTTTGACCACGCTATGCTCTCTACTGCTGCAGCTGTGGAGCTCTTAATACCAGCAGCAGTTTGCGTAAAGTTAGCTGTGGTGTGAACCACAGTCCCATCTCGGCTTGCAGCTTACCCTCTACCTGAAAAATAATCTCATGCTCTCTATTCTACTGCCTTATCCTATCTGCTTCACATCTAGCATTTACCCTTTCCCTGCTCCTTTCTCCTGCTTTGGGGGGAGATCTTTGTTTGGATTAGTTTTGAGAAACGAATTATTCCAAATATTTTAAATGGTGCTTTGCTTTCCTGGATTGGTAACTAACAGCCAGGAAAGTTCAAGGGTTGTAGGCTGAGTCTTCTGGCTCCACCGCTGAAGAAAGCTTCTTTCATGAAACATTTAAAAGACTATTACCTGGAATGACTAAACAGCAACAGAAAGACCACCGCTCCTCCCCTCAAAGCAGTTTTGAAGATACATCTAATAACTTCAAGAACTAGAAGTTTTATACCTTAGCTGATGAATCATAAAAGAGAGAAACAATACACGACATGCAACTGTGAATTCTAAGTCTGTAATTGCACTACAAGGTTTCAGAGATACATAATGAGAATGAATCTCAAGAAGCTATGATTTAAAGCATCTTTTGTTTTCTAAATGCCACTGAAGCCAGCCTTTTAACAATATTATTATGGTAAATTTTATATGGAGTAGAACAAGCTGATCTACGTTAAACTTCAAGTAAACTTAGGGAAAACAGTTTTGAGGAACATCACATTCAGGAATTTGGTGGCATAGCATAAAAATAGCTAATGTCAAGGTATCTGGAAGCTGGTTGTATCCACTAGCGTACCTGGCTAGTTCTGGTCCACTGGTCACTAAATCCAAAGTGTTTTCTTGAAAGATCCTAAGGAAGTTTCTTAAATGAAACCCTGGCTTTGGAAGATTATACGCTAGACCAGGATCACTCCTCTTTCATACAGTTTTTCCAAAGTGGCCATTTGCAGCTGCAGGTGATGTTTGTCCTGTGTAGATGTGTAACTCTCTCTTGCACCTGTGTAGGCTCTTACCTCATGATGAAATAGCTGAGTTCTGCAGACTCAACAGATGCTCTTTTTATCATTTTTACATTGTAGATCTTTTAATGTACTTGGCTGAACTCTTATGTGTTTATTATCTGGAGGAAAACAACAACAACAAAAGGCATATTCCACTAGTCTTCATGGTCTGGAATTCATCTCCCAAAAGTATCTCAAAGTTAGAGAGCTACTTAAAATCAGCCAGAAAGGGTCCTCCTACTGCTTTAAGGAAGAAAGAAGTTCACTCATAAGGCCCTTTCTTTCTCCTTAAGGAACAGAAAACATAATAGGCTGAAAACACACTTCCTGATACAAGTGCTTTAGTCTGAATTTTTCTGTTCAGAGGAAGCAAATAAAACTGAGTCTTTAGTATGCAAGTTGCCTAATTTCAAGGTTCTCCTCACTTTGTAAGAAAAGTTGTTCTGATTTATCTAGCTGCTCTTGGATCCTGCTGTTGTAATGCAAGCTGCCCTCCAGCTTTTTAATACATCACAGACCACACAGTGCTAAGAGCCAAGAAAAGCACTGCTTTTAACTGCTTCTCTACTAAATCACATATTTATCATAAATGCCAATAACTTTTGGGGGACTTGCAAAAATGTTGTGTGTTTTTCTATATAATTTATGCAAGGTTGCATTTATAGATTATTATATCCAAAACCTAAAGATTTCTATTTGCTGTGTGTCTATCGGACTCAAAACGAATGCTATCTCACAACCGATATGATTCAGGTACTTCATATTTATACATGCAGACTTGGAGGAGCACCTGAAAGAAATCTGTTCATTGGCAATCTTCCTTTAAGTGAGGAAAAATCACCCCTTGTGAAAGTGCTTTTGTATTGCTTATTTCACATGAGATAAAAGCCGGGAAGCCCTTGTCCCTTGCACTCAACAGCGTATTTGTGTCACAAGTATCACCCTCATGGCAACCAACCTCAGGTAAGAGGAGGGAACTGATCCCTAGGGAAGGAGAGTGGAATATGGCAAGATACCGAAGATCAACATACGGCATAAGAACTGGCATGAAGAGAAAGCCTTTGGAAAATATTCCAGATACAGGACCCTTCTTGACAGATGGATACTGCCCTAGGGATATGGGGTATTCGGCATTTAGGAAGTCTAGTGTGACTGGTAAGAGTGTTAAGCCTAGAAAAAAAGGTGAAAAGAAGAGACTTGGCTAGAACACAGAAAAAGAATGAGACAACAATGCAAGAGTGTTTGAAGACAGGAAGAGGAGACCTTACAGAGTGAAAATTCCCACAACTACAGTATTTGAAAATGAATTTAAAATTACACTGACCAGATGGCTGCCATTCCAGAATTTAAGAACTTAAATCATAGATCCATCAGCAAATATCTTATACCTTATATCTGAATCTGTGATGTTACAGGCAAAATAGCAAATGTTGCTCTTTTACTTAATGAGTTATCTGGGCCCTCTATCTGGTCTGACTGCAGTGATATAAGAGACTTTGAAACAAGTTCTGAAGGAAATGAAAGATGTGCTAAATGAAATGTAACAGAACATAGGTCACCCAAATGTAGAATGCATCAAACTATTATCTCTTTTGATAATTAATCTGAATTTTCTACACAAAGGGAATGCTATTAAGTCTCATTTATTTTAAAGCACCTCACAAAAACACAGGGGAAATTATTGCTTTAACTGGAGAAGACTGGTAGCAGAGAAGAAAAGAATACATACAAAATCCTTTACATATGTAAAGGATTGGTTATAGAAGAAAACAAATAAGAATACCAGTAAGGGAGTATACATTCCTTGACCAATCCAATTTCCTATTTTCATTTGTAACAAAGTTAGCTACTATTAGTAGTTAACTACTGTAACTCCTATTATTGTAGTTAATACTATAAAGTACAAGGTCACCATTTTAAAAGCTAAAACCAACAGTTTCTGCTAAGATTTGAGATTTCATCAGAGGAGGAGCAAAAAAAAAAAAGTAGAAATAATACAATGTAGCTGTTGATTTCGGTATTATCTGCAAAAGCCAGCAACATGATACTGCCATGAGAAATGCAATCCTGAGATGCCTGGGACGAGCTCTTCCTCTGGAGTTAGGGAAATAACAGCAACAATAGCACTGACAAAACATCAGCTGAAATACAGGTCTGGTCAAGCATGTTTAAGAAATATCAGTTGTAACTGGAATGCATGCAGGGGAGGATGACTACGAAAGGCACCAGCAGAATGAAAAATTTCTCTTATAGAAAGTGAAACAGTTTGACTCATTCAACTTATCTTACACTGCGGTGGGAAAATACAGGAAACAGCGGAAAGAGAAAAAGAATGTAAGTTATATGAAGCTGTCACAAGCACAGATGGGTAGCCCACAAGGCCGGCATCGTTAATATATACCAGGTTATCAGGCAGCACGGGGACTGTCATCTATCTGATTGCCCTTGGGTTCCCAGCACAGGTTACCAGAGGTTCATAAAGAAGCAGCAGTTTCTCTCAAATGGGGAAGAAGATCATGCTACTGGAGTGATTTTTCTCCACTGTCCTACTTATCTCCACCTAAGCAGTGGAGCAAAGCAGTGCCTCAGCAGCAGTTCTATCATGAGTTTTTTGATGATGGTATCAGTTCGAAATCTATCCTCTCTCCTACCCTCTCTTGATTCCTGTATCCCACTACCACTTGCAAACCCGATGAGAATTTTTAAGAAGAATGTCAAGATCAGAAATACTATAAAACATAACTGTGAATCTTTAGAAAAGATTTTAAAACAAACAAAGAAACTTCTGGGTTTTTCAGCATTGATAAAGTTTTAATGGGTTTTGTCCAGAAATAGGCAAATGTGCTCAATATACTCTGAAAGCACATTGGGAGATTAATCCAAAGAATGGCCCTAAAGGCCCATCTCCATATTTATAATTCACTGATGCTCTTCTGCTTTACTATTTATAATCTTGCAATTCTTTAAATGACAGATGTCAGACAGAAAACAGTATAATCGTGTGTCTAATCACAATAGGCAACTACAAGCAAATACTCTGTTCTATGTGGGATTACTGCTGGTTAGACTCTGCTAGAATACGTCACACAACAGCAAAGCCTTATAATTACTAATTACACGATCAAGAAGCCTGAGGACGCCATTCATCAATCCAGATTACCTGGAGATAGGCACCGAAATAGACATAAAAAGACCCATATCTCCAGAAATTATTCATGTAGCCAGGAATGCAAATAAAAGGAAATAAGAGACTTGCACAGAACATCCCAACATACCCCCTTCTCTTTGAGCTACCACCACGGACCCAAAATTACCCTTCAAGAATGTCAGTGGCAGCATCAGCAGGACTTGGGCGTGTTTGGCCCCAAATGGTGCCCCTCTCACTTGGTCCTTGCCGCCGCTTCTGTGGTACGATATCACTCAATGCATTTTAGGGGAAAAAAAAAATCAGTCCATGTTTTAGCAGCCTACAGGGAAATTAAAAAAAAAAAACAATTTTGAATGACTATGTTTACCAACAGTGGCCCAGTTTACAGCATTCTTCAGGGAGCTGAACTTTTAACGACAGTTTTAAATACAGTGAAATAGGTTTCAGAAGGAAAAGCAATAGTTGTCCAGAGACTGCATGGTGTGGGTGGGAGCAAATGGCAGTTCTGTAAAGAATGAAGCAGCTGCTGCCAGCTTGGCATAGTTACGCAGTATTTAGCATATATCACCCCTGAGGATGATTATCTTTCTGTCATGAGCATAAAAGACAGATAACTCATGAGCCAGTTGACTCTCTTTCTCATAAGCGGCAGGGAGGTAATGCACTGATAACTCTTTCGAGGTTAAATATATTTATTCTTTGGGAATGAGCTTTTATTATTATGATATTTGAAAGGAGCAGATTTTGTCTGAAATCCTGATTTTTCATTTCTGTGTCTGTTTGGGTTAAGCTTTTTATTATATCTGCATTATGCTTGCCACAGTAGAATACAAGCATAATCCAGAAGAGGCAGTGGAAAGAAACATTCGATAAGCATATACATTTCTTTATTAGGCTTTATATTGCAAGCACATGCACCTGTTTTCTGTGGGTAGCTATGCGGATGAAAACCACCCCCCCGGATAGGAGATCAGTAGTATAGACAATTTAACAAAAGTTCTGTGTTTTGTTCTTTCGATAAAATGTCTACAAGCAAGAAATTCTGAGATGAAAAGCATATAAACCCCCAAAACTCTTTATTCCCCCCACTTTTACTAGGCAATGAATGTTTCTGAGAGGCAAGACAGAGACAGTTAATACTGTCGTGAGACCCTGACCATCTCACACTGATACTGAGCGCACAGCAGGGCCACTTGCAGGGGAAATAATTACTTCAGGGCTTGATAATCCGAAGGACATTTCATATGCAAAATTCATTAGGAGACATTTGATTATTTTATGGGATTCGCAGAAGCCTGCCAGTCCCTAAGTGATTTGTTTTGTGAAATGTGAGCAACTCATTTATTAAGCTAAAGCAACTTCTTTAACAGAGGATCGATTGGGTCTGTAGTTAGATAATTAGCATATATCAGGAGTGCTGGAGCCTGCATTTCAGATTCTTTGGCATAATCGTGCTGTTAAAAACTAAGTCCAAGAGCAGCAACTATACGATTTCACCACAGCTGAATGAGATGGCTACAAGCACCAGTGGGAGACTTTGTATGGGCGATTTAATTCAAGTTTAGATGCTAGGCTCAAGGGACCACTGCTCCTTCTTATCGGATTGTTAATCTAAAACTGCATTTTAGTAGAATAAAGTAACAATACACAGAATCATCACTCACTGCACCTTAGACTATTAGCTTTCATAAACTAATTTGAGCCTTTATACAAAAGTAATATGTTAAAAAAACATAGCTACTATTTTGCACAGACTGCCTGATAGCTGCTCTTAGATACAGGGAAGGAGAGCTACAGAGAGAGCTTTCACTTCATTTGCTTCTTTATGGATTCTGACCTTATACCCAGCAACCCAGCATTAAAAATTAAAAAATAAATTCCTTGTCTTTTGAGCTAAAACAAAAAAAAATCTGCTTAAAATTCCATCTGGGATTGGTTGCTGTAGCTGCTGAACAGCTTTCTTAACTGCAGGGCTCAGAAAGATTCATCCATACAATGCACCACTGTCACTCAATCAAAGTTTTATAACCCACCTTTGAAAGCAATAATTTCCTGAATTCTGTGAAAAGATCAAACTTTTTTTTTTCTGAGCTTATAAATTATCCCCATTACAGCATTTTTTTAATTCAAAGGCATTTAATTATATTACTGAGAAAGCAGATTGAATGGCACCATAAAAAGAAACTAAAACACAAGCAGTCTGAGAGATGCTCTGAATGCCTCATTATAGCAGGGGAGTGGGGAGAAGAAGAAGCATCTCCTCATTCACTAGAAACTCTTGCAGACTTAGAGAACATTCTTTGGAAAACTGAACTAGAATAATTGTTTTTGTTGGGGACTCAGGTAGCTTTCATAAGCAAACACGTCTACCTCAACAGCTCACATCAGTACATCATTTCAGACAATTTGCAGTAAATAACATATTAAAAAAAGGAGAATTTCTCAAAAAAGTTCCAAAAAAAAGACAAATCATTTAACTCATCAGAACTTTTACTGAATTGTTCTATCATTTGCAGTTTTCTTGACATTTTAATTAAATGCTTTTTGCTTTTTTATGGTTCTCTGTCAAGTACAGTCCTGACTGATAACAGGCCAGCTCTGTACCAGCGACACGAGGAGAGCAACCCTTTGCTTTTCTGCCATTAGCCATGCTGTTTGATTTTAAAGCTCTCGAACAGAAGTGTGTTTCCTCCTATGTACATATACAGTAGTTGGCTATGTCTCAGCTTAATATTTCACAGGTTTTTGTCTCTCTTTCCTTTCACAGAGAGCTCAGGCACCCAAAGCTTTATACTTTTGTTAGAGAGAAATTGGCAAGGCTCTTGGTAACACAACATTAATATTTATGTTTTTATAAAGCTTCAAAAGTTAGAAAAAAACAAGCCCCCTCACCCCTTCACCAAATGCTACATTCAAAGTCACTGGGGAAAAATATATATATATATCGGAATTTACTCTGAATTATTTTTAGGCGGTGTTATCTGCTCTGGTCAGCCCTAGGTTCCATCAGTGTAACATCAGCAGCTCAGCAGGCCTGCTTTGTAACACTGATCTAGGGAAGGTATGTGATGCTCGACTCATCAAGGCGTCAGTCAAAGAAAGAGAGCGTGGATGAGAGGGTTTAGGAGGGAGCCTAGTTCGCACGGCAATAGGGCACTGAGGTACAACAGCTTCAAGTTTCCAGCTGTCTCCGGTGACAGGAAAATGGTGCAACTTCTAAGGCACCATTAAGGTGCAGCCATCTAAGGCAACAGAGACATTTTAGGATATTATCATGTTAGCGGCGCCACTCTTGAGAATCATGATTTTTCTTTTCCACTCAGTTCACAACGTGAGGCAGAAAAACATTTCTATTCAAGCAGATACTTAAGCAAATGCTTAAGTGGCTAGTAATTTCCTGTGAAAAGACACCATCTACCGCCTCTGTTTTCTCTTTTATTTGTCCAGTAAAGCTTTGCTTTAACTGAAATATTTCAGTTTTAAGAGTATTGATCTGTACAGCAATAAAACAAATTCACACAACCTGTCACAAAGCCTCAAGTCTCTTTTCTCATCTATAGTTCAGATTCACTCATTGGACCATTTTGCTCTTCCCAAAGTAACAAAGCATTTCACAAAACTTTAAGTGCAAGTACAGATAAAGGAGATGTAGTTTAACAATGAGAAGGGGAACAGAGTTCCCAGGAAGCAACATAGTAACTCACCATACAAGGTTCAACACAGAATGGCTGGGAAATGAATTGCTTCCAGATACTAATTTTGGTGCTGCTCTCTCTTTTCTTGAGCTTGTTAAGCATGCAGACAAAATCTATAAAAACAGACTTTTCCATAGGTCAGAAAGTCTAATTAATTTTTTTTTCAAATTAAAGAAAAAAAAATTCCTCTGACTACTGGAAGACTTGAACAAATTCTTTGCCCCTGCCTTAATTCAGAATGCTGTCCTTTTAACTGTCTACAAATATTATGTTAGCCCAATCTCTGTGATTTAAAGAGTACAATCAAATCCTATTCTATTTATTTAATTCCATTTAATCCTATTCTATTTTGCTTATCAGCACAGCTTTCCCACATTTCTCTGCACTGGCCTCACTGGCTGACCCAAGATAACTGGCACCAAAGAAAATTTGTGCTTAACCTCTGGCTATTTATTTTGCTCTTACTCAAACTTTCTTGTCAAATAAAACTGATCAAGACTTTAGGATAGACTTTCACAGTTCCTAAAGTTTATTCTGATATTTACAATTTATTTTTCTCCAAAAATCATAGGTGAACCACTATTTCCATGCTAATTCTTTAGCCCTTCTATAAGCTGCCTATCGCAACTGTAGAGACAGATTAATAAATTGAGCCCTGTTTGGAAGATGTGAAAGGTCCAAGTTCTTATTTATCTGAACAAATTCATGTTGATAAATCACAGAAAAATGGGATTATGCCAAGGTAGGATCAGCATCACTAATGATACTCTCTAAAAACATCTTCTCCCATTTTAAGAAAGGAACCCGTGATGAAGATTTCACAAACTTTTAAGCATCCAATCACTAGCCTGCACAGATTTACAAACAGTGCTCTAAACACTTAGGGTTACGGTGGATTTCCAGCAAACTACCTATTTCATTCTTCTCTGTGTTATCTACTTGCTACTTCTACTACTTCTAGTTGGGAGGACTAATTTGTGATATCACGTACTGAATGTGAGAAGTCTATGCATGTTTGATGCATAGGGTTAAAGGAAAATACACAAAAAATCGTCAGGCAAGTAAACATTTTTGTTTTGCCCCAGGGTTAAATTCTTGAACTTTGCTTTCAATCTGGAATACAGGAATCAACAAGAAATTTCCACTTATAAGAGTATAAACTGGGAGTTAATGGATACAATAACCGAACTGCAAAAATGCAGTAGATTGGACCCCGTTCAGTTCTAGACATCCTGATGTCTCTCAGCAGCAGCACTCCATATCCTGAAAAGCAAGAACTGAGGAATTAAAAAAAAAAGAAAGAAAGAAAAGAAAAAGAAATAAGTAGTGAAATTAAAGACTAAAGGTTGTCTACACAGGAGGAATACTAAATTACCAGGGTAAAATAGTGCCTTACATGATGATAAAATGATTATAGATCAGAATAATTTCACTGATTTGGAAGTGATTTAAACAAAACTGAATTAAGGCTATTTTTATTTCAAATGAGAAAGGCCTCAAGAGAGTTTAATCTGGATTAATTAATCTGTTTTACATCAATTAGTCTGGATTAATTTCCCAGAGTAGACAAGCTTTAAATTCAGGTTTCGCTGAATCAGGAATTATGAGAACACAACAAAAGCAGTTGTTTTTAAATACACTGACCATGGTGGTAATCCCATTAAAAGTCATTAATAGTGTTCACATACCTGATGTTAGACAAGAATATAAGTCTTTACATAAAACAAAAGAGGAAGCGAAATTTAAAAAAAACAGATTTTGTGAAATGGATATTCTAAAGGAGCTTCAAATTGAATTACCATCACATGTGAAATATCAAAACTGCTTTGTAATGCAAGCATTTCTTCAGAACAAGATGGAACAGTTCCATTAACACATGAATAGGTCTTCATAAAATTATACTGGTCAAATGGAAATAATGTCAAATCATACTAGTTACACTAGTAAAACTTAATACATACACTCCTATTCTAAAATTGATCAGCATTGCTTTAGTTTGCATTATCAATTAGTCCATGGGCAGATGTCAAGTTGGCTAATTAAAACAGTACTTGCTCCAGTTGGAGGTTATCTTCTCCCTAGTGAGGGAGTCCTTTACATCTTCTGACAGAACATGTTATGTGTCTGCTTTAAAGATGCTTAGCTTGCTTCAGGCAAATCCAGCCTTAAAGTGGATTATCTTAAACATTTAAATCATTCGTTTAATTAGTGCAAATGATTTTGCCTAAAATGTATTAGGGCACGTTTCCCCTAACCTCCTGCAGGGAAGCAGAGAGAAGCACTTTGTTGCAGAAACCATTCTACCAGCTTGGCTGGACCCACAAGAGCACATGATCATACAAGACAAAACAAATACATGAAATTAAGAGTAGCTTGAGGCTTCCAAGGAAGTGTATGATAAAGGGCAAAAAGTGGTGAGACAAGAATGATGCTAACTTTATTTTCACTGCCCTGGCTGTGCTCAAATGAAAGGAGTAATATCCCCAGACTACTCTGATTTATCGGTGACCTGTATCAGAGAAGTGAAAATTTTGTCAGACCTACCAGTACATTGTATAATAGCCTTTTCCCGTCCAGGTCATTTTGACTGAATCAAATCATGCCAGAAGAACCCTGCAGTAACTTAAGGTTAATCACTAGAAGATGGAAGGAATAAAGACTTCACGCGGCACAGGTACAGCAAAAACAGGACACAAGAGCACAACCTAACCACGCAAGAGGACGCAGTGGATGTAAAAGCATGCACAAAGTTGACACAATCTTTCAGTCCAAGAAACATACACCGACGTTATTCTATAGCAAAAAGATGAATGTGTTCAACATTCAAATCTATTCCAAAAGATACAGCATGGGATGCACTTGGCAACCTAGGCAGACCATGTCCTTCCACTTACTGTTTCCTTCTGTCTTCCCCTCTCCCAGTTTCCTTCACTACAACAGACAAGAGTTTATTAGGACTTCTGCCAGCTGTGACTCTTTACCACTTACTGGCAGCCAAAAAAATCCACCTTTTTCCCCACACACCATTTCACTGAGCCTGACTGCCAGTTATTACTACTACCATTCATCCAGTTCGAACCCCAAAATACTCCCTCATGGAGTTTCTCGCCTGGTCCTCCTCTCTGATATTGTATTTGAATTTCAGCTTTATTTTCACCTTTGCATCCACATCTTTATTCTCAGAGGCAGGCAGGCAAAGTGAGATGGCTGCAGAATGAGCATGAGAATAAAGCCTTAAAAGATTCTTGAACAGTTATTAATGCAGTAGTTTTAGCACACAGAGAAACAGTGCTGCCTCTCTGGGCAGAATTCAGCTGCCTAATAGTTAGTCTTTTTTTTTTTTTTCTTTTGTACTGGAGAAGCCTAAAACTGAACACAAGGTTCCCAGAACAGACCCACAAGTGCTAAACAGAGGTGAAGAACCGCTTCCTTCAGCCTGCTGGCTCTGTTCTTGCTAAGGCAATGTGATATGAGCTAGCCTTTATCACAGGCAGGGCACACGTGTCACGACTCATGTTCTCCTTGTCCACCAGGATCCCCAGTCACTTTCTACAGAGCTGTTCTCAGTCAGCCTCTGCTGCTACAGGCATTACTCCCTCCCATTTGCATGACTTTCCGTTTTCCATTGTGGAATTTCATCCGGTTCCCCTCAACGCATTTCTGCAGCCTGCTGGGGTCCCTTTGACTGACAGCCCTCACCAGCAGAGCTACAGCTGCCCCAGTTTGATGCCACGTCTGCTCAGTGGTGCCCATTCTGATCCTTGCCTGGTTATGACTCCTAACTTGTGGTAGGTACAGACATCTCTGTGCTACTCATTACTGCAAGCCCCAAAACACAACAATAACTAATTCTAAAGAGGAGGAGCAAAAGCAAAGGTAGTAGTTTAAGTAAAAGGAAACACTCTCGCTTACAGTTATTGATAACATCCTTTCTGCTAGAGACGAGAATTTATTTTCTTTTTCGGGGCCCTTTTACCACAGAGCAAATACCAAAAATGAGGAAACGAGAAAAAGAACAAGTTGCAAATATTAAGGAATCTGTGGAGGGGGAAGCTGAACTTTCTGAGACCTCAGGACAGCAGTTCCAGTATGATTAATACATGCACAGTCTTGAATGTATGGACTAATGGCATACATTGGAATTGGGGTGATTGGGGAAATCGAGCAGGACACTTTGTATCATCACAGCCTTCCTTTAGAGTTTCATTTTCCTGATTAAGAAATAAGAAAATTCTCTCCCTGGGTTTCATCACTTGCCCTTGGATTTCTCACGTAGTTACTCTTGTAGCTCTCTCCCATCCTCATGAGACAGGTCATCCAGAAATTCGGGGCTGTAGCTCCACAGAAACTCCAAAGTTACTCCAGCTTTCACAGACACTATGGGAACAGTGCACAGTGTACGAACAGAGCATGAAGCACAATAATCTTTTACTGGATTGCCAAGCCTCTCAAACACGGGCAATGCCTACTTCATGCCGGATCTTAACTTGCAAGGAAGAACCACTTTGGAAAAGGATCCTGGACTATGTAGCATACCCTGATTATGCAAACTTCGGTATACCAACAAAATGACATTTTTGAACTGGGTTGATTTAAAATTGCTAGCAACATGTTATTTCAGAGATCGGTCCTGCTTTGTAGAAGCTTTAAGATTTCCTCTATTTATTAATGAAAGGAAGGCTGTCATTCCAAACACACAGGGCCAAAGAAATAATAAAAATAATTAAACTGTCTCATATTTTTTTTTGTAATAAGAGACAAAAGCACACAGCAGAACACTCAAACCTCTTAAAGTATCCTCATTTGCACACAGTTCCAAATTATTTCCTCCATGAGCTAGTTTACACTTAATAGAATTTGACACTCTGCTGAATTTGCAATTTGACAACGCTCTGCTGAAACACTATCAAGGTATAGACGTAATAAAGATAATTATCCTTGCACAGGCGAAAGCACTTCTGAATGGACTCACCGAACCATCAAAGAGTATATATTTTGAAGAAAGCTTTTTCAAAACAGAGATAAAATTGTTACAAAATACAGGTTATCAGAAAAAAAAATCATACAATTTCTTGAAAGTGACATCTCGCAAATCAAAATTTAATTCAGGAGTTTAAAACGCGCTGTTGACTATCATATAAATACTTTGAAAAGTTCAAATGCACGTAGCCCATGTGTCTGTCCAAAAAAAACCAAAACCAGAAACAGCCTATCAACCTGACATTTCAACAAATACAACCGAAAGAAACACATATAGCAGTATACTGCACATTGCCCTAGCACATCAGAGAAAACTGTCATGGGCTGATTCACAAGCTATTATGAATAACCTCTATTGGCCACATAATGAAAAGAGGAGCCATCACCTGTCCACCAACTCCTGTGGCCCCGCAAGAGCTGAATCCATCTTCTCCTCCTTCCTGACTGGCAGGTTGTGTTTTTCTTACTTATAATGGCAACCACTAAAGGCAACAGACATCCTCACCCTCCTTGTTTTGTCGTTCACTCTTTATTTGAATGGAAGTTGCCACATGGGAAGAGCAAGGTCAGTCTAATAAATGGCACATTTATGATGTGTGTTGGTCAAAAGACTTTCACTTGGCATGAGCTGCCTTGACCTCACAAAGTTAATGGAACTAAAGCACTTTTAATTCCAGTTGACAACTGACACATGCTCACTGTAATTATTCAAAAAGCCAGGTTTGTAAAGAGAGGTAAACTATTTTACTGAGGCAGCTGATGGAGATGGATAAATTGGACAAGATTTCAAACTTCTTCAGGCTTAGACTGTTGAGCCACATTTCAAATTGCACTCAAACACCCCTTCCCTATCCGGCATCATACTATAGCCTTTCAAAATATTACAGAGAACAGCCCCACAGTGACATTGTCCAGCTACCTCAAATGCACCTCATCTGGTCTTATGACTTGTGAAAGACCAATGGACTTGTGCACACATTAATGTATCTCTACTGCGATTAGTGCTGCATTCCCTCAGACCCTGCTAGTAATCCCATAAAACTGGGAGGCCAGAGGGCAGACCTTACCAAAGAAAATCAAGGCAAAATGGGATTGATTACCTCACCCTTTTCCTTGTCACTTATCAGTGGCTGTTCTTGACCAATTAGTCTTCCTTTTGGTACCAATGTACTAAAGACTTTCTTGTTGCTGTTTACAACCCTCACTAGTTCTAGCTGAGCTTGTTCCATCAGGAGGAGTTTTCTTTCATATTCTGAGATTGCATGTGTGTGTTTAGTTCTGTCACTTCAAGAATGGAAGGTTTTCTTTGTTTCACACGTGTTGAAGGAAAGTTGTTTCCCTTCCCCACCAAGGTAAGACCTTCTTAGTTCTTCCCACAGTTTCTCAACTTCATTTTTGGTCAGCCTGGTAGCAAAGTGAAAATGCAAAGATATGTCTTCCTTCAAGTGATGTAGAAACAGTAATTATCTCAAAACCATGTACTACTACTATGCATAAAAGGGAATCAAATGATCACCCCTTTACATATACATTTAAATGTTTCATTCACTTATCCTATGATTGATTTTTATATTTCTTTTACAGCAGGAAAATTTGAAGAAAGAAGATGATAATGCCACCTGCCCCTGCTATACATGCACACACACACACACACACTCCACATTAATGCTTGAAGCCCTGCATTATCCAAAGCTGTTAATAGGAGCCTGAAACTCTAGTCACTCTTGCATAAAAAATTAGAAATGCTGAACTCTGTTCAAAATCAACTTACCACTATGCTCACCATGGGCTCTGGAGAGAGACGTTAGTTCAGACTCAAAAAAAAAAAAAAAGTTATTGAATCATTGTTTCTTCAACAGTGGTTTTCGATTATAAACAAAGTGAGGGCTTCATTCTGCAAATACTTACTTGTGGCATGCAGGCATACGCACAGTGGGTGAATGGAAAAGACTACAAAACAATGTAAACCTGTCTACTTTTCAGAGATCAGGCGCTTCAGTTAACTTCCAGGTTTCCAGGACACATAAGCTTTCTTGGTAAAAGGAAAAAAGCTAAAATCAGATAAATGCGATAAAAACAAAGCAGCAGATGAATTAGACTGTTATCTCAAGTGTGTCTGGGAAAGAACACTTGACACCATACAGTGAAATTGATTAAAAGTGTGGCTTTTCCAAAAAGGAAGAGTAACCACATGGTTAGTTATAGCTAGGAGCGAAGACGCCAATTTGATAACCAGAGATGTCTCACAACCCTTATTATGTTATCATATTCTCCTAGAGCCTAGAGGAGGTGCATGACCCATTACAGAGAACTGAAAATGACACTCAGTGATGCACAGAGTCCAAAATAAGCTGTCCACCATGATGGATGGGAGCAGGACAATGTGGTTTTGGCATCTATGATAAGAAAGGTAACACTTCAAATGCCATTAATTGGACAAGTTGTGTGTCTGAACAATGTAATAAGGGAGAATAACCAATCTCATCCTCTGCTTGATGGGAATACCTGTACTATAAAACATAGACAAGGAACTGATAGTGGAAGAACAGCTAAAGAACTGAATTCACAGCCTACCAGAGACAAGGGGAGATCCAGGACAGATAAGATGTAAGAGCATGGAAAAATCTGAATAGGCCTTTGGGCAAAGTGACATACGGAGAAGCATATGATGAAGTAGAAACAACCAGCAACAAAGCAGGATTACTGAAGCGTCAGGTCTGAAGAGCAGCGGGAAAGAGACACTAAGGATCAGAAGAAAAGTAAGAGATCATAGGCACAGCAAGTCTTAAGATCTTCATGATCTTATCCCTATCAGAGTGTATGATGTTGATAAAGACCTGTTGGAACAAGATAGTTCCTTCACACAAAGGGCTGAGCCGCATAGAGGCCCCAATCATAAGTTGCAGCAGATTCAGCAGTCAAGGAGCCATGTCTGGTGGACACCTAGAGTATTTAACACAGATGATGGAGCATTTTGGCTAAAGAAACTGTAGGAACGTTGCATTCTTCTCTTTTTCAGTGTTCATCAGGTACTGAAATACATTTAAGAGCGGAGCAAGTTAATCTCTCTTGATAATATCAAGAGAGATTAAATTTTGGTACTTTAAAAGACAGAGGCAACTACAATAGGAATTAAACAGTAATTATGTTACAGAGGTTGCCTAGACCTGAAAGTCACAGTACAAGACAGTGACGGACAGGATCAGAAAAATACACATTTCAAGAAAAATGGAATCCCCTGAAGCAGTGAGCTCTTGGCTAGTAACTTGGACCTAAAAGGAAAACAAGAAAGAGAGCAGGAAAGCAAGCAGATCCTGAGTGCATCCCTGACATCCTACAGGTGGTTGGTTGCAGCAAACTAAAAGTTCCTTCCAGAACACAGTAGTGAAGGTCTTCCAAAGAGTTTATAACAAATCAAATTGCCTCTACATAAAATATCCCACGTAGAAGTTAGTGGCATAAGAAGGACTGCTTTTCTGATCTCGCATTATGAGGATAGATGTGCCAAAAGGAGAAAGACAAAGGACATTCCTGACAAGGGAAAATGGTGACTGTTTCAACCTAAGTAGAGAAGAGCAAATAAACATGGGACTTCCTGACACCTGTGGTCATTAATATATTATAACTGGGACACTTTCATTAGAGGGAAAGAAAAACAAGAGCTTTCCTAAGGGACTGGTTAGATGGAAGGAAAAACCTCCCATAAAAAGGTTTAATAAACAAACTCATAGTGAAATAATATTGGTCCATCACTCCACGGAGCATATTACTGTCCAGCCTATTCCAGAGACAACTAGAAGGTTCACTTCAGCATTTCGCCACTGGATATTGTCAGTACGGTTTAATTAACAATAACTATCTACCTCCTGTTTTGCTGGTAATGAAATCTCAAAAGCACCACACCAGTCCACTTGCTGATTTTATAGTAACATTTTAAATTAAAATACTCTTAGTATATTTAACTAGACATTCAGTGTGGATTTAAGGTGATTATAGGTTCATTAAGTAGCAATTGATTATTAACTCTTTGCTGCCCTACACATGTGAACACTTGGTAAAGAATAGTGTATTCTAGCAAAGACTACTCGCCCAATAAGCCAATTCCTTCACAATCAGGCTAAACTGCTTTGTCCCTTCAGAGGCAACATAAAACCAGTTCTGCTGCATAACATCCACTTCATCATGAGCAACATCCTAAACTATGCCTACCTACAGACAAGAGCAGTGCTTTGCCCACGCTCATCTGCCCGGCAGCTCAGAAACCACTAAAGTTTCTTTGTTCAGTGGCAAATGACAGGGACAACTCTTGCTGAAGCTAAACATTTTACTGTGGTGCATTCAGAAGTGGGACCCATAACACAAACTACATTACTGCCTATCAACTTCATGGTCTCCATGATTCAAAAAAAATCCACCACAAATTGGCTAAATTTTTATCCAGTTCTTAATACCTAATACAACTGGGGTGACACTACTAATAAAGTCTGTTCTCAACATTTCTTAATGACAGTTTGGAGACATCCAGTTCTACCTGACAGACTCAACACCTCAGACATCTGTGCTGCTGTGCCACGTCAGTGGTTGCCAGGCTCCAAAACTGATTCATCTCTGTCACTGATTAAGTTTATTTAAGTCCAAATTGGAAACTCTTTAAGAGCATTGCTCTGGTCAAAAAAAGCATGCCCTGGTTACCTGACTAGTCAGTAAGCATTATTAAATGAGGTATTTCCACAACAAGAACAGGGTACTCTTTAACATTTTACCTTACAGATAACCTGTTAAGGTTAGTGCAAGCATCCATTGTGCTTTGCAACTACGTAAATAAACCCCATTTTTACATCTTGCTGTAAGACTTGAGTAACTAAGAAGAAAACAAAACAAAACAAAACAAGAAGTTGCATTAAAAAGAACACAGAAAAACTGCAAATGCCATCGGGGGGGGGGCAGGGGGAGGGGGGAAGAAAAAGGCTGTGTATTCCCAAGGTATTCCTTTTTATTCCTGAAGTGCCCAGAGAGTTGAGGGGATTGCAGTGTTTCTATCAATTAACTGAGCTCTCCTGTAAATTTCCTAAGATCAAACACTATTGATTCCTGGTTCTGCAAATACAGCTCTAATTCCTTTTGTTCTGTCTCCAAAAAAAGACCCAATAAACACCTCTTCGCCCACTGATTCATATGACAGGAGCTTCATAGCTCTTTCTTCATAACTTGCTTGGTGAGGTCCTTATACCTGATCTAGGCTCCATCGTGCAACTGATGGAATAATCAGTCCCCTATCACCTAATAAAGTGCAAGTTGATTAACTTAACTCAAGTAATTCCCTGGTGCATGTGTAACTCCTGAGCTTAGTTATAACGACTTTAATGAGGAAAGCAAATCTTTTGCTAGTTGAGTGCTAAATGTGCTTTTTCCTTAAAGTTTTTCTTCTGCTTTCATTAACAAGTTCCCCTTCCAAAATAGCTGTATACATATAAACAGTGAACTCAGATCAGCATATCCAATTAAACCACCTCATACCATCTCAGCATGCCATGGGATCCACAGTTCAGACATATATTTAAGATTAATGGTATAACACCTAATTCCTTCCTCTCAAACAGAATAAAACATCATTTTACTTTCCAGATAAATTAAATAATTGCCAAAAGACACTTCTCAATTGTCCCAAAGATGTCAAGCAGGACCACCACCCAAGTGTGCTAAAAGGCTGTGCAAAGATATGGCTCATTCTTTGCCTTTTACTAACACAGCTTGATAAACTACAAAATTGTTGCTATTATAAACATTAATTAAAGGAAAAGAAGAGGAAATCATTGGGCCTAAATCTAAAATTTGAGATCTGAGTTGACAGGGATATGTCATGGCTAACTCCTAAAAATCCAGTCCTCTATATTCAGACTCATTAGATTTTCTGCATTCCTATGAAAGAAAACATGAAAAACGTATACTTTGTTTACCTAAATAAATAAAAAGGAAAAGAAATAACCAACTATTTTAAATATATTTCATTCAAATGGATGTCATGAATTTAAATATGATTGATAGAAGAAGCCATTGGTGCTTTTATTATCCCTTTCTTCTTGGAAAACAGAATATTTTCCAGGGAATCTGACAAAGGAGACTGAAAAAAAGACTTACTTTGCTTCTGACTTTGTTTCATCCAGTGTGGATATACTGTAACACCCCAATAACCTTCTTTGTGTCACACTTCAATAAACTTGACATCTGTAATAAAGCTCAGGTTATACTTTACTTCTATTAAAACATTTTTCTACTCTCAGGATCACAACAGACAAACTCATAGACTGGTATTGCCAATATGTCTGCACTGCTCTACCCAGTAAGTGGAATCGATAAACACTCACCTGTCAACTTCTTCTTACATTTCTGTCAAACTCAAGAGACACACTGCTCACTGAATCTCTGAAGGAAAAGAACTTCAACACAGAATTCCCTTTTCTTAACTAGCTAGAGTGTAGCTTAGTAATTTTTAGATTAACTAAAAATTCCGTAAAAAACATTTGTGGGCCTGATGTGCTGTCGCACTCCCCCAAGCTCAGAGAGCCACCTCCTCAGCTAGTGTTAATGGCCACTGCTTCGCTATGTCAGCCAAGCTCCAACAACATACAACAACATGCAGAAATTGAGAAGCTTATCCCATGAGGTTGCTGTCCTGTCGTTGCATAATGGCAATGCCAAAGCAGGATGGGAGGGCTTGGCTTTTCTGCATGCTTGTCTGGCAATCCACCAAGCTGTAAGAGTCTCCAAGTTTGAGGTATCTTAAAGGCCTCTTCTAGATTTGGTTAGTAATCAGGTTGGACTGCTTCTACCACTTGATACCAGTTCCAAACAGCTTCCATTTGAAGTGAGTAAATAAATAAGCAAGAAACAATCCATGAAACCCACAGCATTCCTTTTCGGCCAGAGTGAGCACTTTTCCCTCGGTGTAAGATGTTTTCACTGCTATGTCTCATCAGCTTCAGAGTCTAATCTTCAACAATCCTTTCAGTGGATAACCGTGAGTTCAGTACCAAGGTATTTCAGTAGGGCAGACATAATGAGTGACATATATCAAAGGAGGATTTTTAAGAGGTATGATGGTGAGTGTTAAAGACGTCATTGGCATTCATTTGGATGAGCTGCATAATTTGTAAACAGGCTCGTCACTCATGAGGAAAGCAAATGTTCCAACTGCAAGTCAACATTACATAGCACTACCCTGAGTATATCTCTAGTATCCCATGTATGCATTAAAGGAATGCATTGCAAAATATATCATGGAAAAACGCTGGATTTTATTTAGCTCCCTGGTGTGCGTGCACTATGATAGAGCTTTTATTTACAACCTCTACTCAGAACTTTTCAATCAGAATACATGATGGAGAAAACATTCGGAGAACAAAATGTGCCTGCAATACTGTCCTTCACTTACTTTATTAAGAAGCTGTGTATTCCTAGAGTAACCGTAGAGTAACTTCACCATAAGTTAATATGTAGTAGCAACAGATTTAATACTCATTTCTGATATGAAAGTAATACAAATACTATTTATATTGTTTAGATGAATGAAATGCAAATTGAGTATTAATCATGAGAAGGATTTCCAATGGAAATTTGGAATTGTTAACATTGTCACACAAGGAACTGATCCGATGAAACTTTGCCTGAAATACTAAATACATGCTCGATACTCACAGATAAACCTAGACCACAACAGGTGCAGTGAAAGCCTACTAGCACAATCTGAGGAATTAAAACCCCCCCTTTTTTTTTAAACAAGAGGAAACTAAAATCTTGGTAGCCTAGCCAAAAGAAAGGCTAAGGGGGATATGAGTTCAATGAGCTTTATGTCTATAAATATATCGGGGAGTGAGGAAAAGGACAGTAGGGAGCAAAAGCAGCTAATCAACAGAACTATGTTGGCACAAGAACTAAGAGGTATAAACTTGCCAAAATAAGTTTAGCCTGGAGATAAGAAGAATGTGTCCAACCTCCAGAGCTGTGGGATTCTTAAATAGTAATGAAGACACAAAAAGCTAAACACTGTTTAAAATGGAGTTTGAGGGGTTTCTGAGTAACCTTACATTACTGAGCTGTTGTGAGGCTGTGAAAACCATGATTTAGGCACGTAAATAGCATGGAGGATATTGATCCAAGCAATATAATCCAAGTCACAGAAGGTGTCTGTGGGAGAGCTGAAAAGTGAATTTATTTCCCCTCAGTCTGCCCAGTGGTTCACCTTTCAGATCTCTTCCTGTTTTACTCTCAGATAGTTTTAGGTTCTCAATTTACAAGAAAAAGTACATACTAGTGACACACCTGCGTTTGTGTGCCCTTGAGCTTGGCACAAAACAAGGAGGAGAAGAAGCAAATGCAAAAGAGAACTGAAAATCCTGGATAAAGAAAGCTCGCTGACACTGCAAGACTGGATCCAGGCCATCAGTCCCTGGAAAGAGATCATACAGCTAACATGCCCATTCAATCAATTTGTAAAGTTTGAGCAATAAGTAATAGGGACTTGCATTCCTGAACAAGAGAAGTTGTGCCCAAGGAAATCTAATCCTCTCTGCAGACACACACACTGTGGGAAGAAAGCATAAATCCTGCTCTGAATGCTGGTATTCCAGTCATCCTTACACGGATTTTACATTTCTCCTGACCTTAGATGTAACACTTGCTCTGGGAGAGATGATCAGATGGAGTCAAGCTCTCCATAATGGGTTATACCAAGCAAACGGCAGGAACCCCTCTGCAAGCAAAAACCAAAACCCCTTATATTGGGACAAGGCTGCTTTAGCCTCCTGCTTTAGTAAGGCTTAGCTGCAGTATTGCTCTGTAAGTACAACAGCTATTGGACCTAATCCAGAGCTGCTCTTAAGATATTTTAATTAGCACAAGAATAAGGGAGACACAAACAGTACCAAGTAGACAGCAGGGCAGAAGGAAGGCCTGTACCATGTCATTAGTCTAGATGCAGAATTCACTTCCGGCAGAGGAAAACAGACAGTTAAAGGAGAAGACCGGGAGCCATCTACAGCCAAGTCTTTTTTTCCCCTTTACAGAAGGTCCTTCTACTTGCTGTCCCTTCCAGAAACCCAAGCACTATTCTGCAGATTGCCATGGCACACATTTCCCTTTACCCCTTTACATTATACATCACCAGCTAAGACTGAAGATTCAGTGAACCCCAAACATGCAATTTAAGTTCTCCCACTCCTAATAAATATTAGAGCAAAAAGAAATTTTACATGCCTCCTAGCCTTCAGCCTGTTGAGCTACTGGTGATGTTAAAATGTTTATTAACATGCTCTGCCGAGATATCCAGGAGGTATCTTCTCTATTCCTAAGGTCACATTCTTTGTGACTATGCTGCCAGACAGCAAGATTAGCTGAAAGCCTGTGAGTGTCATGTCTGAATTCACAGGCTCAAATATCTCGCAGACAAGGATTGCAAGAGCAGGTGCTCAACTCATTAAATCCTGATCCACGTCAGCAGAACGTCTTTCTGGCTACTTTCTGCCTCTTCCCTCCTCCTCATCTCTCTGAATTGGAGATAAGCGTGCCTAGCCTCTTGAAAGCATACCAAAAGTACTCTTTAATGCTTGAGGTCCAGCCCCTCAGCAACAAAAACCTGCAGCTGTTCTAGAGAGGATAACATGGGCATGGGGTAGCCAGATTTGGAACTGTTACCCTAATTTAGAGGACCACGCTTACACACATGAAGACCAGGAGGACTGCAAGTAGAGAGAGAAAAGGAGAAAGGAGGTGGAGAAGAGGCATGAAGAAAACATTCAGTATTTTCACCCTCCATTAAAAAAAAAAAAAAAAAAAAGACAGGATTGGCCAGTGTGACTGATAGTGAGCCATATTTAAATGAGGAAATATTGAAATTGCAATGATAGGCAATGTCAGATTGCAATCATCAGCAAGTTGTCATTATGCGGCTTTCTGGTCAGAGCTCTGCACTAGTGGCCAGTAACACAGCGAAGCCAACGACGCCTGCAGGAAACTGAGCCACATGCACGAGGAAACGGGGCAGGTTCCTGAACACCCAGGTTATCGGGACTCATGTAACGTAAAACACTTCTTTTCACTCCCCATAGAAAGCTTAACAATCTGCAGCTAGAATTTCTCCATGCAGTGCGAATATTTCAAAATGATTTTCTTCCCTTCTTGCTTCACTATGACATTCTGAGATTAAAAGCTATCTGCTTCGTCATTTACAGGGAGCAAATTACAAATCCACCAAGTTTCAGAATGTTCTGAGGGTATCAGTTGAAAGTTATTACTATTTAAAAAGTGAAACAATGAAACACTAGAATAAAAATCTAATATCCTTGCCTTCCTTTCCTTTTTCTTTACTTTTTTTTCTTTTTTTTTTTTTTTTGGTAGGGTTGGATTTCCAGGGTTTTCTAAACACAGTCTGATTTACATGCAAGCCTGAAAATAACACACAACTCTACTGTATTTCAAATATGGCAAACCATCCATCTCTCAGCTCTCCTTCCACTGCTGGAGGAGACGAGCACATGGAGAACATTTGCTTCCTTCCTGAGCACCCTAGAAGGCCACATAGTTCTTGCACAAGGGTTTGTTGTTAACAAACCTTTGCTCCCTCTGCTGGCTACTTTGCCCCCTTGTAGCAGCAGAATTAAGTAGCTGTGACATTGAGGACAACATTTCAGTCAAACAACCTAAACAAAACTAAATAAAAAATCTAGGGTCATTCTCTATGTAGACATCAAGTAAATACAATTTGCTCTTAAAACTAACTGGCAGATTGACTTTAACTTTATCCTTTAACTTTGCTGGATATGCCTTTCTCTCTAAAAAGAAGCATTTACAACATTATTCTATTTATATTAAGAATTCATTTGCTTTGCTTCTATGGTTATGCCTTGAAACCAGTCCCATGTGTGTACTGTTGTAACACCTGGGCATACTTGTTCAGAAGATGTGTTCAGCACAGATGGATGTGGCCTGTGGTAAATGACAAAGACCCACCACAGGGCACAGCTTCTCTTTCAATTGTTCAACAATAACAACAAAAAAGTTAACCTGGAGGATTTTTCTCCTCTGATGGCAAGAATGATAGTTGCTCTATGAACTAAAGTTTAAAGTGAGAATTTGGCTGGCTGTAATAAAAAGGACTTGCGACAAAGATGACATTCTAGTGACTTTCCAAGGACATGTGGAAGGAGTGCTACATTTAAATAACAAAAAAGGTAGTTGCAGTGGCATCCTGTAGAAAAATATCACAACAGCAAAACTGTTAATAAAGGATTAACTGAAAACCACAACTGATATTTATGAACTTGATCAATCTCCTCTCTATATTGTGATGTGAGTTGCTTTTTGTTGTTGCTTTTTGGGGGGGGAGGGGCTTTGTTTGTTTGATTGATTTTTCCTGAACTCAAGCAGTTTCACTTGACATATAGTGAACTTCTTAAACACATCAGTTATTTTCTTTTTCCGTGATAATAATAGGAACCTGTATCAAGCATCAATATTTCTGCTCTGAAAACCAGTGTGACTTTGGAATCTGCTTACATGTTCCCCACAAAATCCATAATCCTTTCATTGAAGAAGCGACCACTAGAGGAACTGTCAGAAGCAATACAGGTTTTTAGAGGATGGAGCAAGAAAGAAGAGCTGTGCAATAAATGGTGCTGTTGATTTCCATAAGTAGAAATACTTATGACCGCATACAGCATAGATTAAGCCTTACCACCTTTGTTTCTGGGGAGAAAAAAAAAAAAAAAAAACTTTTACCTACTAGGAATGAAGCACTGTAAGAGTTCCTCTTTGGCCTGACAACTGCAGCTAAAAGGAAGCATCAGCACCTGCCTGATAGTGTAGATTTGTGGCCTTGAGGCTAGGTTGTCACTGTTCGAAAACCACTTTGTTTCTTTCGTGTTCAGTGTTTTGTTAAGTGGCAGATTTGAAAATGCACTTGGCTCTTGTGCCACACATCCATCTATTGTACTTGTAAGAGGTTCAAGTGGAAAAAAAAAAAAGACAATAAGGCTTTGAATAGATTTTGGAAAACCAACATGTGCCAGGAAAGCACCAGAATTGTGGACTCATTTCGAAAAACGTCTCCAAGACGATTTACTCCAAGCTGCTGACAGGCACTAAGTTCCTCCTGTGTGCTCACACATCACAGCAGCAGATGAAACATCCCCACTCCCGTTTCCCAGTCTTCCCACAGACATCTTGCTTCACAGCAAGGACAGGCTGGACAGTTAGCAGAATTTCTGCTGAAGCCACAGCATGGGCACGTGTGAGCCCTACACTAACACAGCTGTGGAAAGGAAGAGAGAGAAGAAAGAGAATTCAGGCTGATACCATCTGAACTTCCTGTTGACTTGAGCGTGTTGTGACTGCACCACTGACAAACAGTGAAATTTCTCTCATCACAGGCCAACATATCTCATATGCTATGCCACATTCTAAGCAGTATGGAACACCTGCCTATGTTTACAGCTGTATTTTGGGACCTCTTAAATAAAGGACTAATTAAAGGATTAACACACATACACATATATGTGTGCACACACATACACACTTATATATATGTATTTATCTCCTGGAAAGCCAGCTTTACTTATGTCTATTCTAAGACTAATTGCTCCTGACACCTGAACAGGACATTCCAGAATAAAACCCAGGTAAGGTGGATTCAGCAGTAAAAGATAAGTCTTAAAGTCAAAGGATTGCAATAGATCTACAGTCCTTTCTGCAGCACAAGAAAGCACAGCGACAGCAGGACAGATCAAGAACAAAGCCTGAAAAATCCCATTGGCAACTGAAACAAGACTTTCTCCATGAAACAACAGTGAGAATTCAGAAAGGTCTGAGAAATGCAATCACTCAGATCTGCTCAGAACCCAGGGCTTAACACGTGTAATCTCTACAAAAGCCGTGCCGGAGTCTTTCCTCACGACCCATCCTCAGAACCCTTCTTTTAAAAAATCCGTAGAAGTTTAGGTGCATTTCAGCAACACTTGAGTTCTTGAAACAGCAGGCTCTTGACCAGTGGTGTTAACAAGCTTTTAGGGCATTCATGACTCCTAGATGTCTCTCTTAGCAATCAGCAAGACTGAAACGTACCCAACCCATTTGTTAAACATAATGGAATTCCCAACACTAATAATTCTTCTTTTTTCTCCCCTCCAGCGACTTATTTAATCTGAACATCTCTTATAACAAAAGCCGTTAGTGCAGTATGTTGATGATGATAAACAATTCTATGTTGTGGTTTTGCTAGTGAAGTTTTTTCTGAAGATTTTTATGACACATCAGCAGTCAGCACTGCTCTCGTACATGTGCCTGTATGTAAACCCAGAACAATTTCATTAGCAGATAAGCATGTGGGGCTGCCGTATGCCAGCAACCATTCGCAGATGCACTGGAAGAGTTATATGAGGCCATGAAATTCCATCTCTATCAGGGTAAGGAATACATGTACAAAGATAATGCTGTCCTCAAAGAGGAATAGAAAAAATACACATTTTGAAAAATGCCTCCTTTAAAACAATTAAAAAAATATAACTTAAACAAAACTTCAATCTATGCTCAGAGGTGAACATGGGGTAAACACGTGATTCCTTTCATTAGTAACGGTATTTAAGCATATGTCCAAGAAGTATTTCTGTAACAGATTATTATCTATCTACCTATCACGCCAAGCATGCTGCAGGGCTGTTGTCTGAAAGTGTCCATATCTATATTTTCACTGCAGGTTTTAACTAAGCCAAGGCAGTGGGGCCAGAATGTACAAGCTGACACATGCCAACATTTTTTTTTCTGTAAATATGCTGATTCAGAGCAGCTGGAGCTGTGGTCCCTTGACTTCAGTTCGGGCTTATATTCACTCTGAGTTGAGTGTTTGGTCATCTGTTTGGCTGAACTTGGGCCACATCATTGTTTTGTGTAGCCTGGCAGAGAGAGCGTTTGCTCTGCAGTATTAACTGTTGCATTGCTTGACTTTAACTTTGGCACATTAGTGCAACTATTACATTAGTTTGCTGCATTTATGACCATCCATTAATGGATTAAAAGTCTACACATCCTAAACTGAGCATGCACAAAATCCATCTGAATTAATTAAAATGATAAAGCTGAGGTATTTTCAAAAAGACCTTTTAAATAATTAAACTGAAGATCTCCTGATTTCCAACCATCGCACATGCTCCCCCTTCTGCAAAGAAATACCTATAGATGGCAGTGAGCAATCACTATCAGCGGGCACCCTCCCCTAGCAGGGAGTCAGATGCTCGCTAATACCACATTGATCCATTGACATACTCTTGCTCAGTGAAGCAGACGTCTTGAGGGAAGTCAATATCTGTTTATTATTTCAGTGCTGTGCCCTACCAGGATGGGCACATCTGTATACACACTGGAAATCACGGCAATTTAAAGAGCAATTTTCCAAAAGGCTGAAGAAATGGGTTCCCAACTCCCTTGTCTTATGAATAGGAAACAATTTGAATCCTAATTTTAGGCATAAGAGGAAGGGCTCAAGGTAAGGGGTGATGAAATGAATATTTTATCGTGTGTAGTATTATAAAACATATGGAGTCACCTCCAAAAATCAGGACCCCACTATGCTGGAGAAGCTGGATCAAATTTTGGAACTAAAACCTTTCTTCCTCCCTGCCGCAAAGAGATTTTCTGCAAATTTTCCTTTGAATAATTTAAATTGAAGCTTAGTTTTCAGAATTCAAATACATTTATATTGATATTTGCTTACAATTTATTTCAACATAAGGTACATTTTAAATTTGAAATCATTTATTTCATTCAACACAGTATTTTACTTTTTGATTCCATAAAATATTTTGGAAAGTTTTTTGGTTCACAGGAAGTAATTCTTTCCTAGTTCTTAGAATAACTACAACCTGAAAAAAATTATTATTTATACAACTTTTTGGATGACATTCATAGAAAAGCACAGAAACCAAACAAACAAACAGAAACAACAACAACAACAGTTCCTGCCTCAGAGAGTTTGTGGTAAGTTGCACAACAGGGGGAAGAAAGGAAACGCTGTTCTCTCAGGATTACAGCTGACTGGGACCATGCTCAGTGAACTGACCACAGTCCCACGGAAATGGGTGTTACAGACAAGAACTGAAAACAGATTTGGTTTGTTCTAGAATAAAGTATGGACCATAAAATCTATATGCTTATAAGACATTTTGGGACCGAACTTACAAATGCAGGAACCCACATTTAGCACCTCAACAGCAAATAAATAAATAAATAAATAAGCAATTGGTCATAGCTTACATCTAGGCACATGAAATATGAAGTCAGGTCATGAGTGGTGTTTGTTAGGTCACTTGCCTGTATGGCAATACTTAATTCTCATCAAACTAAAGGTTCCCCAGACCGTCATGATTTTAACGGTGTAACAGTGAGCGATACTGCTCCACCGGTTTCATACCAGGTGGACTGGCCCTGAGACTGGCTGTCCCTCAGCACGTCCAGGGAGAGCCAAGAGCAACCCAAGCGCCAGTCCCACCGCAAGCAGCCTGCACTCTGCCGGGACCTCATAAAGCAAATGGGGATGTGTTGAAGTGGACATCTTATATTCAGCGGTCCAGCAGTTTCTGGCAAAATGTTGTGTTTCCATGGAAGGTTTCCAACCAGGACATTTCAAAGAAGAAATGAAATTTATTCCTAGTTAACTCAGGAAAGGACAAGTTACAAAAAGAAACATATGGCACAAATTTCTATGAACCTTCTGCACAGCTATCACCACAAGAAATGAGTACAGTCTAATATTAACCAAAGCTGTACAAATACCATTGTTTCCTACTTGTTGGCAGGGCTTTATTTCAGGTTTAGCTGAAAGGAAAAATGTGTGGTTTTCTAATAAAAAAATGAGAACACTGCTAAATAAATACTTGATATTGTACTGAATCTTTCAAATCACCCCATTTTGTTTCTGAAAGGACGGCAAGCATTACTCTTTTAAAAACCAAAGAACTCTGTTTCAAAAAACAGTCTATTTTTTAAATAATGAAACAGACCATCTTTTAAAAATATTTTTCAGGATATATTTTGGATAGGAAAGACAAACTATGAGTGAATTCATAAACAGTTTCAGTCAACCCAGACTGGCATTTTTCAATAAGTAAAACATTTAGCAATAAAATATGCCACATTCCTGTATCCTTCTGATTGCAATATTTAGTTTCTGTGACTTCCAAGCAGAGGTATCCAACCAGTCTCTTCTGTGAAACATCACTAGAAAATAGAGCAAAATCAAAAATCCTTTCACCTCCAGTACACAAGATCAACAAAATCGACATGGAGTAAAACTGAACACACAAAGGACAAACTTATTCACTTAGAGATGAATAAATTTAAACATACTTTGCACATAAAAGCTTCAAGATCTAAATCTACAACTGGACTCATTTGCTGGAGGGCTTGAAGGAGGAAATAATTTGGTTGTTCAGGTAATTGTGAGATGCTCACCATTTGCTAAAGTAACACAGCTTTGAAAGGATTAATGTCATTCCAGGATACGCAAGGCAAGGTATTTTTAAGAGACACAAGTATTGTCACCACTGTACAGCATTGTACTTTGATTCATCAAGGACACTAGCTACAGCCCGCTAACTTGACAGAAGCAACTTCACACAGCAGCAGGTAAAACAAATGGCTAATGCCTGGTGATGGGAATAGCGTGTCTGTTATGAAATGACATGAGCTGGGTTCATTGAATTTAGCAAAACAAAGGTTAAAATTTAATGCAATGTTTCTTCCTTAATATAATGTAGGAGTAAATATCGAGGTGGCAGTACAGTGTACTGAAGGATAATAACAAGACTACTCTAGAGGAAAATGAGTACAGAAAATTTCTAATTATCCGGAGAGTGATGAAACAACTTTCTAGGAAGACTCGTACAGCCATGGACTAATAGATCTATTGAAGACAGGATTGGGCACATTTAGAGAAGGGACTGCTTGAGAAATCCCAGGAACAAACAAATTAACTTCTAATTTGAGTCCTTGCTACCTCGTGTTTTGATAACTGGAGGACCTTTGAGAGGGTATTCAGTTATCTTTTGTTTGCATCATTTTTACAGGCTATCATATTTGAGCCTCCTATTGATTTCCTCAAAGACTTCCATGCCCTTTCCCTCTTACTTGGTTTCTGCTGTTTTTTCTTCACTTTCCATTGCAGTACTGGAGTCTGTTACAGCTAGAGAGAAAACGCGGGGCTGTGTAAGCGGGGACCACTAAGATTAAATTCCTTGAGACAGGTCGTTGCCTTCAGGACGCCAGGAATTAGGTAGGAATTAGGTTAGGCAGGAATTTTCCTATAGTCAAATAAGAAGATCAATAAGGGCAATTTTTACAGCCCACAATGAGTACTGGAAGTTGGAATGAACCTTTCCCTAGGCCCTGCTGGAAGCTCTTCCTTGACTCTTCCAGGTTTCTTCCACTCTGCATCTCCCCCTTGATTATTCTGAGCTGAAGGCAAATCTTCAGCATGCAAGTGGGTGCATTTCTAGCTAACGGGGTCACTGCATCCAACTTTACACACATATATATAAGTATTTAGGTGAATATTTTGCATAACTATGGTACTACATATTGTACTAGTCCTAGTATTGTATAAATTTCTCAAAAATTACTTCCTATGTAATTTTTTTTCATTACTGTTGTTTGTAAGAAAAGCCTTCTGGCATAAAACAAAGTCATAGGGACTCATATGCGGGCTGTTTCACTCCTCTCTGATTACTGCAGCTCTCTTGTCCACTTAGCAGTTGTAACTCAGAGCTAGCCATATTTTTCACTCCTATGACAGGTGGCTGCACATACTCAGGTGTGCTGGAGCCTTTGGAGCAGTCTCTCAGTCTGTCAGCTGGTATAGTTATCCCGCTGACACACTGCCAGGTCTCCCTTGCTGTCCTGGAAGTCTACGGATTTTTTTTTTCTACCTTTTGATTTTGAGGAATTTTGCTCCTGCTGTGAACAAAGCTGTTGAAAGTAAGTTGCATTATTAAATCTTTATTAAGTCTATGTGGATGCTCCACTGTGCTTTAAAACACGAGCCTTGTCTCATCAACTCCCCACAACTCCTGCCTGCACAAATATGGTACTCTGCACGTGTTCAAAAAAGCCATTGACATCTCAGCTTGCTTAGCAAGATTAATTTTCCCATTACAGTTCTGACTCAAAGTTCTTCCTTTTCTCTAGAATTTTAAACATGGAGCAAGCACATATGGATTTTCGTATAGCACTGCTCTCCAGAGCTGCACTTTGGCAACTGGGATGACATATAGGAAATATGCATAGGCAACTGTAGTATCACATCAGCATGAGTTATTCTGACCTGTTGCAATCAATTCAGTGGCTTGATAAAAATACCCATTCTGCCTCAGGGCAGCACTAAAAAAATAGCCCTGAACTGATGACTGGCAGCACAGCAAGAATGTAGGGATGTGTACCCAGGTGAGTCACCAGGTCAGAATTCCTAAAATCATTTACTGCTTAAAAATTGAAACAAGGAAGCTGTGACTTTTCTAAAAATGACTCTAACCACTAACTGAGCTTGTTTATCTTTTGCCCCTTTGGCCCAGTAAGATTTAAGTTACTCTCACAGTATAGTTTATAAGAACATTTCATGACATCAGTTTGTCAATCAAAATCAATAGTTCTGTTAGAGTCAATCCAGCACTCCAGCATCACTGCTAACAACAAAATAATAAATAATAATATTTTTTTTAAAAAAAACGTGCTGAGAGCAAAGGAAAATAAAACAAGCCTATTACCCCTATTACCCCATGGGCCTATTACCCCTGTTACCTCCATGGAGACTTGTTCCTGCATCAAACTGCATGGCTTATTGGTTCTGAAAAAGACCGCGGTGTCAGGACGCAGGCTGGTGACATTGAAATTACAGATTAACCTGTGGACAAAACCCACTGAAGACCATGTAGGAAACCTGCCCAAAGGGGAGATGGGGGAAAACCACTTACATTGCTGTGTTACCAAGTCTGCTTTCAGGTTTCACAATGCAGATAGGGTCAGACTCTTTTGGTACATGTACCCGTAGCTTTGATCACTATATTAAAGCATGTCCCTCCTAACATCTTTCTCTGTTCAGCAAGCACTTAAGCATCTTTTCCAACCTGTTTAAGTGGCACATAAGCAGGTGCTTAAGTGCTTTGCTGAATAGGGTGGATCAAAGCATGTGCTTAAATGTTTTGCTAAATAATTAAAAAGTGGCTTGAGAGCTTACATAAATGCACTCACTGAAAATTACCAAGCCTTATGAAAATAAAATGAAGCTATTCAGTTCAGCTTTCCTATTTCAGTTTCCAGGATTGCCCATCAAGTCTAGTGCACAAGCTCTGGTTATTGGAAGTGACACTGTCAGTATGTCCAGGACTGCTCACAACAGTGTGTTTTAACACAGAGATCTTGATACAGACAAGGTCCTTTGTGTCGCTACCTTAAAGTAAACCCTGAAGAAGGGATTTTGAAGAAGAGTCTAACAATGTAAGATAAAAATATATATGCCTTCATCTTCCTTAAGACTGCATTTTGCAATAAGCATCGAGAGCCACATCACAGCCTCCATTCCTGAGAAGAGAAAGCTGAATTTCAGAATTTCATTTTGCCTGAGTCTTCCTTTACTTGGGTTAAGTCCAACCTATATTTTTTTCTAAATTTGAACAGAACCAATTTAATCTAAACAAGTGCTGCTATGCAAACACCAAAATGAAAACAGAGAGGCTTGCATGCAAAATCTATAGGGACAGGAGGCCCGGTTTGTCCTCCATGCAAGGGCTTCTCAAACACTCCATTGTTTAAGATCTGTAGAAACATTTAAGTTCAAGAAACAGAAGTGAAAGTTTTGTTTATCCTGGGCAGGGGGGGAAGAACATCTTGTGAATTATTTCAGTCTGTTTTGCTCAATTGTCCTTTATCATCAGGAAAAATGCAGCACGAAGCCTCAGACAAGTTCATGCTTCCCTTATGTGAAACCATTTAAAAACCAAACAAGAGAGTCCTTCATCCTGAAAATGCATACCATAAGAGACAGATCAGCAGCAGAAAGAAAAACAGATGCCAGCAGAAGAAGGTTGCTCACAATCACTTATCCACTCAGTGTAATTAGGGGTAAAAGCAGGGTCTTCCGACTCTTAGAAATCTCACCTGTCATTTAGCACACTGAGAACTAAAGACCTCAAGACAACTCTCATTCAGAAGGTGCACACATGTTATTGCTTGCATTTCTTTTAAGACAGGAGTGGGGGGCAGCATATGGCACTACGGGGGAATGCAGGAGGTGAACGTGGAAACTTTTGATGATCTTATAGGAACAATCATCTAAGGAAAGCAGAGGCTAAAATATAAGAGCCCAAGTTCACCCCCAGTCCAGAGAGGATTTCGAATTTGAAGTCTATGGGGTTTGTATGCTGTGTCCTATGCAGCAGAGACCTAAAGAATGACCGTCTCTCCCTCTTCAAAGTGAGGGTGTGTAGATGAGAACGCAGACGGTCCCTGCTCGGCTCCACCTGAATGCCTCAGCCCAGGCCTGGGAACTGATCTCTCCATAGCTGCTGCCAGCTGAGAACCTGGCCTCCCAAAGCAAAGCACATCCATATCCCCCGGTGCTGCCCACAAGGTGCTCAACTACATCCCCCCAAATGTTCCACTCTTTTTTTTTTCTCCCCAAAGAAATGTCCCTGGTAACAATAAATGCTTAATCTTTAGAACAGGGAAGGAAAAAAAAAAAAGGAAAAAAAAAAGGAAGAAAGAAAGAAAAGAAAAAGGTATTGGGTTTAGTAAATGGCCTCAGTCTAGTTGGTATCAGCAGTTCTTTCCCTCTGGGGAGTAATTAAGGAAAAACTCCCACCATGATGTTAAACTCCGGCGATGACAGAATTTTAAACCATTTTCATATCGCATGCTGCACTGCAGCTCATTTCCGTATACGCTGCCTCCAACTAAGGTTTCAAGCTTACACAGTCTCCTGGGCAAAAAGACGACCGCAGCCCCGATGCCTGGAAGGAAGCTCAAGGGGAAGATCCACATTGTCGTGCTGTATGTGAGAAGGGCTCCGCTTTACAGCGTGCAGCAGAAGGGAAGCAAGATGACCCTGGAGATTTTGACTATATTTATCTCTGCAGCACAGTTAG
>NW_010584732.1:26398-47512 GCF_000705375.1 Tinamus guttatus | reverse complement strand
TGTCCCGGACTGAGGCTGCAGGACAATGCCAGGTTTGTGTCTCTGGGCTTTACATCCCTTGCCAAGGCAACTTGCGGAAGTTATTGCTGCAGTTATCACCTTGACCGAAGCTTAACATTGGCATTTCATTAGCAACAGAAACTGTTCCGTGAATAAAGGCAGCCTAAGAAAGCTCCAGGTGCTACATGTTCCTCCCTGAAGCAAGGAGCTGTCTGCCAGAATCATCTTTGACCTTGCATCATAAATCCTCGCTTTCCATTTCTGAATGTTTTTTTTCTATTTCTTCTCCCATGTGCTTTCTCCTGCACACCCAACCCTCCTAGCACTGTGTATCTGTAACTGGAATCACTGTTCCTAGAAAGGGCTTGCTGGAATAACCTAGTGATTGGCTTTTAGGTCTCAGGGGTGCAAGAGTATTATACAAATCTGGCTGAACACCATGCTCTGTCACCAAAACCATGCGGATTTTCTCACAAACACATGGCCCAATCTGTTGGCACTCACTCATGAAAAAAAATACTTGAATTGATGTCTTCTTGTGTCTAAATATTTTGAAACTTTAAATCAGTTTCCCTGTCTTTCACAAAGGAAAGTGCTTGGATAGTGAAATGTTCCGATCAGACCACAGTCAAAGCTGTTTTTTAAACTCCCAAACAGCAAATAAGCTCCCAAACACTTTGTAGGGCCTGGGTATTTTCGGGGAGTTGCACGTTTGGCTGCCGCCTGGAGCGGGATTGGGGTGTGCGAGCGGGATTCTGCGGAGCGAGCGCCGGCACGAGGCCGTATCGCGGCCGAGGGAAGGTGGATGATGACTGGGCACAGTTGGCCATGGCAAACACCCCCACGTTTCTCAATGCATGAAACTAATGAGCCTGTGCCAGTTCAGGGAGCTGATACACCTTGACTGAAGGGTTTCAGATCTAGCCTTAACTGTACTTAGCTCCTCAGTCTATGGTCCCAAGTGAACAAATCTTAGCTATATCTAGAAGTCATTGTTGTCTCTGACACCACATTCCAAAGCAAAGTAGCCAGATAGCAGGTCCCAGCTGAAGGCACATTACACAACACAGCAACCTTACAGTATTCCTGTTCCTCTCTCACATAGTTTACAAAGATGAGATATAGGTCAAAATACTGGATGGGCCACAAGCAGCCTCTTAATTCCTGCATGTTTCAGCCTCCCTGACCTTGTGGTGAAGTTTAGGTGAGGCTTGCAGCCTGTGTTTAGCTATGTTCCTATTACATTTCTATGCTCCTCTGCTTTCCTCTGGTCTCTAACATGAGAAGAGTGGTGATAATAATTTTCTTGTTATAGCTCTTTGAGTTTCAGCCATTCAGCCTGGGAATTAAATGGACCTTTAGCTGTTTTGCCTCTGTTCTTGCCTCTGAAAATGAATTAAAGCCACAACAACAAACTTACATTACCAACACTGGACTCTGGCCAGAGCTTGAGTATGTTGCTGTTCAGTTATTTTCAGCTTGGAATCCCCTATCATTTTCTATCATGTTTCTCCAGCCAAAACAGTGCATTTCAACAGCAAGATAAATGCAAACATGACCTGGAAAAGGTCTACCTAATCTTGTCATCATCTGCTAACTGTGCAAACTGAAGGGCTTGACATAAGATACTTGTGTGCAGTATTTTATCCCAAGTGTGGATTCTTGTGCTTCCAGATGCTGTTTATCAACCAGCCAAGGAGGCCTGTCCCTGTACTCACAGGGGACACATTCTGCTCTGAGTCACACCAGGATATGTCTGAAATGCCTCAGTTGCCTGTAGTAGCATAACCGGATTTTTATCAATGTGACTGAGACGAGATTCTGCCCAAGATGTTCTAATAAAAACAAGAGGCTTCCCTGGGAACAAAGAGCATGTGATAGGTTTCTTCCAGCTCACTCAGCACTACGGAGCTGAGAACAAGGTGGTGCTGCTTGCGGACTCGTGGAGGTGCTCACATTCTTCATGCCTTTCACATCACAAGGGCCAGCTACACAAGCTCCCAGCTGCAGGCATGGAGACTTCACATGGGTTTGGACTTTGGTACTGATGGACCCTGTAACAGGCTGATAAAATAACTCACAGGGACAGGAGGTCCATGGACAGTAGGAAAATGTGGAGTTGCCATATGTCCGGACACTCACAGCACTGCAATGAATAAATTACCTGCACGGATGCTTGCTGCAATTTGCATCAGGGCTTGGAACTGCTGGTTTTATTTTCTTTTACAACGCTACAACTGGAGGGGGCTAGATATGCAAGAGCAAATGTTGGGTCTACTGTTCATTTTTTATGCTTGATGGCGAATACATTGCTTGCTAGCTCTCTATATGCTAATAACGTCTTCTGCCATTTCTTACCATTATTTTGTAAATGTGTTGACAGTAATAACCGACTCAGTAAAAATGAAATTTTAGATGCAGAACACAGAATATACAGATACAGAAATACAAGTGACCAGAACACAGGCAGATTTGTTTGCAATTCGAATGAACACATTTGAATTACACAAACCTGAAGTGGAAGCACAGAGCAAAACCACATTACCTAGAAGGCAGCTAGGAGGAAGGAGAGGGTGCAGGCAGCCTCAGGAAGGCTCAGAGCTCCTTTTCCCTCCCCTGCGCTTCTGCTGTGGGAAGGCTGTAGGATCAACAGCTGAAGAAAACATCCCGGGGGGCAGTTCTGAGAATACTGGGACATTCCACAAACATAAATGGCCTGTCCTTGTCCCCTGTGATCGCCCTGCCACAGCCTGCTGTTCCTCTTCCTCCTGGAAAGCAAGTACATCTGTGGGCAGCAGGACAGGGGAGATGCCTGCGTTACTGCTTGATGAAATTATGAGAAGCTCTGAATCCAGCTTCACGCGGTAAAAACTGGTTTGTGCTTTTCCAGAACTGCTTCATACGCTTTGGGGTTCATAGTAGTTCAGGCTCATCAGGCCAAAGGCTGCTGAGTGCTTACGTACAGAGTTGCTTCATAGTGGAAATGCAACCAGAATGTCAATAGGATGGACTGACAGCAAGTCTAGATCAATATGAACTGTAAAGGAAGAGAACTAAACATCACATAGGTGGAGATGGGCAGGAAGGCTGGAGCTCCTGAGAAGGAAGAAGTGGTGTTGCAAAAAGGGAAAGGAGTGGTGGGACTACTTGCACTACAGATCTCCAATTTACAGGTATGTTGTCATATTGATGATGCTGGTCATGCGGGTAGTGGCTGACATGCAAAAGCACCCAGAAAATTAACAGAATTTGCAGGCTTGGGCTAGACTGGGTTGTGAATGCAGACATTTCTGGTGTGGATATCCAAGTGATATGGGCATGAACATAAATCTGAATGCATGGCTACCTACTGCTGAAGGCATACCCATGCTGATGTTGCTTTGATATCATTTAACATCAACACACACACAAATCATGTTCTCTTTTGATGACTGAGTTGTAAATCAGATTGAAACCAGAAAGCCCTAGCAACTCACATTTTATTCACATCATCTTTTTGCTCACTCTCCTTTTATTTGCCAGAAAACATGGGATACCATCTATCCATTTAAAATAAATAAATAAATAAGTAAAGGTTGTTTCTGTCTCATCACAGGCTCCGTAGAAGTGTCTGCGTCCAAAGACGTGCAAGAATGCTTTCCTGACCACTCCAAAGTACATTGTTTACTGTTGCATCAGATGTACAAATGGTAACATGGCAATAAAGTGTTCTGGGTCCTGTTCCTGGTGCTGACACTACTCTTGAGCAATCTACTCCAAGTCGTTCTCCTTATCCAGTTTTCCCACCTGGACAGTGTGTTGATGATCCAGGTGGTTGTTATGATGAATGGACTCTCATTCGAGGTTCCCCAGGGAACCAAATCTTTGCATGACAGATTCCTTAGGCCAGGAGGCTGTGAAAAAGCCTGCAAACAAATAAAATATGGCCAGTGTTTTTGCCAAAAAGCCAGATCTTGCTGTCCTGTTCTGACAGCAGCAAAAGAAAGAAATGCAATGGCTTATGCCTGGAAGAGCATTTTACCCTGGGTTCTGGGGAGCTCTTTTGCTCTTTTCCTGCTGGGACTGGAACTGTGCCGAGATGACAGACAATCCGTTGCCTGGTTTAGCAGCTTCAAAGGCTGCTGCTATTTCCTTTGAGTCATCCTGGTGAAAGAGCCGATAAGGCCGCGCCAAGACGCAGTGCAACGCTGGCCACTCGCTGTGTCTGTTTGGGAAACGCGGATCTCTCCGGAGCGCTGTCACTCGGAGCCTGCCCGGCTGTGTGAGTCAGGGCTGGACCTTGGCGCTTGTTCCTCCTGCGAACAAACATGTTTAGGCTTCAGCCTGTATCACCTCCTTTTGGGAAAAGCTGCGCAGAGGAGGTCATGCCAGCAGGAACTTGCCGAAGGAACAGACTTCACGCCGTGGATGAAGTAAGGATGTTCCAAGCGCTATGTCCCAAACTTCCTGAAGTCCCTCCACAACATTTTATGGTTCAAGATGAGCTCTGACGCAGGTTGCTGCCCCTCTGGAACCGCAGGAGCCCAAGTATGCTTGGAGCACCCCTCAGGGGCCCCTGCGAGAGGGATTGTGCGTGCGTTGGATGCACGTTCTCCAGATGCAGCTCCTCAGCACAGGCTCTGCAGCACATCCAGCAGCAGCACAGTGTGGTTGTATCAATGAAAGAGAAGGATGGTCTTGTATTTATGCACCTGAATGGCAGTTCTCTTTTTCCAGGGGGAAGGAAAATTTTGTCAAGTATATTAGTTTTGGCGTTGGTCTTGAATTTTTGCCCCAAAACACCAATTTTAATATGGCAGAAACACTCTGGGCAGGGGCAGCCTAATGGGATTGCTCTGTGCTGGTGTTTTGTCTGGGGAATGAGTTTCTCATTCCCAGTCCTGTGCCTGCCTGTTACCAACCAGTTTGTCTTCACTGAAAAACACTCCTGAGATGAACTCATGGAATGTTGAGGAATAGTTAAGCTGGGATTTATAAAGATTTTGACACAGAATAGACTGACCCAGGAAACAGCCTGACACACCATTTCCTTCTGCCAACTTTTTAAAAAAGTGCTGTTCCCAACGGCCAAGATCCCTGGAGACTCTGACCATAAGCTGCTAATCCTGGCCAATAAAATAATCAAAATAAGCTCAGCTGAGCTCTACAGTACACTGAAATTCCTTTCCACTGCAAAGAGCCTTTGTGAAAAATGAGCAATGATAATTTTCTATGTCCCTCTTTAGCTTCTAAAGTGTAAAATAAAACACACCCCTTGCCAATCTCTATCTTTAAAACAATTTTATGGCAAAACTGTGCAGCTGCTCTGAAAGACTATTTTTTACATCCATCTTTCTCCGTGCTTAGGTGTTGTGCAGCTTGAGTTTGCAAAGCTGCCACCTTCATGGGAGATGCTGACAGGGCATCCCAGGGTAGAAAGTCTATTAAAGAGCAATTCCTGAATAAACTGGCACTGACTTCCATGCCAGCAGTATAAGAGCAAAGCTACATGATTTGAAAACCACACTCCTAAACGGAACCCCGGCAAGCAGCATATGAAGGTTTGCTATGTGGCTCTTTTGCCTTTGTGGGCTGTGTATGACAACTCAGTGAACTCTGTCGAGACAACCAAAGTGGGTCCAGAATGCCCGGCTGAAGCTCTAGGCCCCTAAATCATGCTTGATATTGGTGGATTTCATTATTTTTATGGTGATAAGCGTGTGCTATGAGAAATGTAGCAGGGACCCAGCTGTGGCATTGCTTTTTAGAGGGCAAGTTAAGAGAGACACTGAGAAGCTAGAAGCGCGACAGCTTCCAAGGGGCTCGCATAAAGGCTCCGTGGGTGATTTCCACCAGTCACTTCCAACATTCCCTGTGATTCCTCAAAGTTCTTCCAAGACAAACAAAACCCTGTTTGCTGAGGCTTTCCCAACCCTCCTTCTGACACAAGAACTCTCTTGAGCGGAGACAAATTCCCTGAAGCCGTTTGCTGCAACTGCTGCCTAACGACTACCATGCTGCTGTTTCCTTATAGATTACTTCAAGATGCTGAGAGACCCTGGCTGTTGAATGCAATTGGTTTCACTTTGGATCCCTACAAGAGATGAGGCTAAACGAAGTAAATGTAAACCAAAGCAAACTTACAATGCACGCTGCTGAGGAATGCTGCTTGCCATGTAGAGGTGAACTGCTCTCAGACTGTTGCTGAATTCCGGGATTTTCTTTCTGCTCCAGTCAGGGAGACAGATGAAGCAAGTGGCACCCGTGCAGCTCTGTGACAGTTCTATGAAAGATGTGGGACCACGGTGGGCTGTGTGTCACCACTAGCAGCAAGAGCTCCTGGCCCCGTGGCCGGGATACCCCCCCATCCACTCTGTAATGGGACAGAATCTCTCTTGAGGCTCACACGGAGCATTTGGGAAATTCAGCTTTGAGGCTCAAGCATCTTATTGATTCCCTCCGTGTCCCTGACCAACTCATTTAACTTTTCCATATTTCAGCTTCTCATGGATAAAAAAAAAAAAAAGGTAATGATAGCATTTTTCTGCTTCCATGGGGTATACTGGGGACAATGACCTTAAAAGTTGGCTTGGATACTTTGGACCTCACAGACTTCTAGGTCCTGGAACACCAATTCAAATTCACGTGTTAAGTATTTTATACAGTGTCAAGCAAGGAGATGGAGCTTTGCATTTGCTATGGAGAGGTCACTGCAAAACTATGTATTGCTCTGAAGAGTGCCAGAAATTCTCCTTAGTTTTATTTCTGTGACAAGGGGCTCTGTTTGCGTCAGCATGCACAAACTCTAAGGAATCTCCAGACTTAACTGTGCAAGGCTGGGAAGCTTGCAGCAAAATTCCAGGATGAGGCTAATATTGCCTAGTGGCCAAATGTACTGAACAAATCTTGGAGTTTCCTGCACGTTCAAACCATAATAGTTTAAAATGTTCAAAATCACAAGCAGTCTGTAAAGGATGGGCTGCTATAACATCAGTGGAACATGCATTCTGCAAAGGGAAGAGTTCAGCATGTATTCCCAGATGGCTCCATCAAATAATAGGCAGACACTTGCAGAAGCTTCTAGTTTGTGTTCTCAGTCTTGAAGAAAACGACAGATCAAGTAAACCTGACCTTACTCAGTGTGTTACCAGGTAAAATGAGTTTGAAAGAGGTGTTCAAAGCCGAAAGCAACCAGATTTTCTGCCGAAAGCAACCAGATAAAGTACTCTGTTGTGGTACCTCCTCCATCTAATTGACTTAGTTTCTCCTCACCATGACGAGTATCATTAAAACTAAACACCATCAAGCTGTATGAATAGAGTCTTTGAGAGAAGACAGTCGGGCTCATTGCCTTCTGCTGTCAGCTCATAACAGCAATGGGCTTGAGCTTCTGATGCTTCAGATCAGCAGTTGCTGCAAGGTCCTTTGCTTCACTTCAAGGAACAGTCAACCACCCTTTGGTGAACAACTGCACAAAAAGGAGCTGTCAGCAACATCTGACACCGTTGAGGAACCCTGGCTGCCAATAGGCCTTTAAGAAACCCATGATTTATAATGTGCAACAGCAGCTACGCACCAATTTTTTTTTTCCCATTGGGGGAAAGATCCAAAGCTAACAATGCCGTGTCCTTATCAGCAGAAACATTTGTTGGGGACTGCTCCAAAAGCTATTCACGCAAGGCTTAGTTCTACAAAGTGCTTCCCATATGAAGTACGTTTGTCTCCAGTTAAATCCTTTATCATTGGGAGTACATATAGATGTGCATAAAAACACAGAGAGGGACACAGTGGTAAAAAAAAATAAGGTTTCTGCAAGTCCTTATTCCAAATCAGTATGTTAAGTGACAGATGGCTAACCATATTTGAGCTGTGCTATTAATTACAATAATGTGGATATAAAACATCAACTTCCCTAGCCAGGAGTGGATAACTACTATCAATTATCCAGTAATAACAGAGATAGGAGGCTCCAGAGATGAACAGACCCATTTTAGACAAAGAAGAGCTGATTTGGCTCAACCGAAAACCCGGATAAGAAACTCAATAGTGTTTCCACCATTAGGATGGAGGGAACTAGAAAAGACTTACTAAATATATGTCATTTCTTTCTGTTGCTAGAGACCAGCGTTGGTGCCTCAGGGGGCATCTTCCTACTCAGGCACACTGCAAAATCATGACGAAACCTTGCGTTTGTTTTGAAGTCCAGATTATTAAGTGTTACTCTTTGACTAGGTGGGGTTTCATTTGCAAAGATAGATAGAAGTCAATGCATGGGATAACAAGATGAAGTCAGGGCTCAGGGATGGCTTAAGAACTGGTTTGCAGGCTGAGCCTGGAGGAGGAGATGCTGCTGCGAGTCCTAGCTGGGATGCACTGGCAGGATTCTGCGTTTTTCTTGAAGCTAAAGTCGTCCCCTGGCAGAGCTTTTATTTAAAGCTGCGCTAAAATTCTTTCAAAAAATGACAAAACCCAAAGTAAACTCAGCCCTGGTGGAATTCCAAAACTGTCCCTTGGGGTCTCAGCATTGTGTTCAGGTCCCGGAAACTTGGCTCCTGGAGTGGAAGTGAGTGCTCAGCCTTTGCTTTCTGTGCCCTAGGAGATGGGCCTGTTGCAGAATGTGATTCCTGAGACGCCTGGGGCCCAGGGCTCAGACTAACAGCACACGGGGGACCTGGCTTTCAACCTTGCTTTTCACACAGAATCCCACCTCTAGCAGCATGGAGGTCTCGGAGGAACAAGCTGAGCCATGGACATGTCTTCACACCTGAGCTCGTTCCACAGCAGACCCATGACCTGTGGAGATACAACAGAAAGAGGGGGTGAGGTCTCAAGGAGAAGATGAATGGATTATCCACTGAGGTTACATTAACATAGCAGGATTTCTTGCAGTTTGTTCCTCCCCTGTGACAGCGCACTGGGTTTGCTGTACAGGGATTACAGAGGAGAAGGCTCTTGCATTTCAAGAGTTCTCTCCACTAGGTAGGACATGAGCAGATTTGTCCTGGAGGGAAGAGGCCTACTGCAAGTTTTATGGTCTTTGCAAATTTGCAAATATTTTTACTGGGCCCTGGAGCCTGGAAACCAGCAATAGTGAGAGCAGAGCCACAAAGTTTGAATGGCTCTTTCAGCCTTGTTACATGTTGCTTTTGAGGGAAGAGATGTTTTATTCACTTGCGTAACATTTCCAGTCTTGGAGGAGTTTACAGCTGAGTTTTAAACAAGATGACAGATCCCAGTACACAGTGGATCATGACACATGACTACTGACTACTACAAATGCTCAGGGCAAAAAAGGTTGTGAGTTTTGAGTTCCAGCATCACCCTTAATCACCTGCAATAGCACCATAATTGCTGTCAGAGGCACTCTTATTTTAAATGTTTGCATGTGGCCTGTTGCAGGAAGAACCCATTGCACCTCACCTTGGCTTCCAAGCGCTTTTGGTGCCCCGGCTGTCACACTGTACAATGGGATTGAACATCCATGCCCCATGGCACCAGAACAGGAAGCTGGGAGTTAACGGGAACATCCCTTGCAAAGGGGATAACGACAGGCACATTAAACAGATCTGCTAGCCCTCCTGCCAGCCAGAACTACTAATGAGGTGTTTCCTTTCTCGTTGTTGATGGACTCATAATTAGGTTCCTGTCCTATTCCTTTTCCCAGAATTGGTCATGACAGCTTTCTGACAGTGACCTGCAAAACTGGCTGTAGGGATGGAGCCTGTTTGCTGAGCTATAGATAAGGGAGGGAATTTTGTTTCTTCTCTTTCCTTGCAGCTGCCCTTCCTCATCCTGGGTGTGCATGGTGTGTTGAGCCCCTCAGCTCCAATACCTACGACGTTTCTGAGATTCACAACCAGATTTTTTTTGGCTGCATTTTTGCCTAATTTTGCGTGCAAGAAGACTATAGAGACTGTCTGAGAAGCCACAGATGGCTTTATAAAGAAGGGCCAATCCTGTGAAGTAGTGGAGATCCCCAGGGGACCGGCCAGAGCCTCTGCTCGGGCTGTGCTGAGCTGCATCTCCATGGGCTGCGCCAGACGCCTTCATTCCTGCACTTCCAGCCATACTCCTGGGAACTGGGGTCTCCCACATCTCCCACAAAAGCTGCTGACCTCATAAGGATAATAATAATACAGGCTGGAGGGCTATTTAATTAATGAGCTTCAAATTCTTGGGGGAAAAGAAAGTGGCAAAGTGAGTGCTGGAGCCAGGGCTCATGACTGCTCGGTCTCAAACTCTGTCTGATGGAGAAGTCTGCAGTACTTGGCATCATAGCCAGGGGAGAAGCAACCACTCTATTCTCTGGAATTTCGCTTTACCTGCTTGAATAAATCCTCCACATCCCCTGTGTCTAGGGAAACAGAATCCTTGAAGTCATGTTGATAGCAGGTAAATGACAGACTTACTTTTTTTTTTTTTTTAATTTTAATATTTATACCCTTAGAATTCCTTTTCACATGCCTATGCCATTGTTATTTATTTTGGACCTCAAACAATATTTTCATTTTTAGAGCTGCACCCACTCAAACCCTGCAGCTGCCTTAACTAATGCAAGAGGAATGAACTGAGATTTACAGGAAAGCGAACACATACCTTCCTATAAATTGTTTCACTCTTATCAGGGTTTATCAGCTAAAATCACCCTGATTTTCTAAACGTGGAAAGGACCGACATTCTTTCTTCAGATGAAGAGTGATCTTCTCTGGGATATGCTGTGCAGGACAGTTATAGATAGTGCAGTTGTCATCAGGGGAAACTAACTGCCAGGTCTCCTCTGCACCTCTGTTTTGCCTGTGAAACCATCCATGGTATTTAAAGTTCAGACAGTCGCTTTGGAAGGTATTTAAGTTGTCCCAGAAACTATTTAAAGGAGTGAATTACTTCAGCTCAACACCTATTATGTCTTTGTAAGAGAAAGACCCATGCTAAATTCAGTTAGTGGTGGTCACAGCTCCTGGGTTGAGTGTCAAGGTCCTCTACAAAAGCTGCTCAGGAGATGTGAACACATCACTCTCTTTCAGCTGTTTAATTTAGGAAAAGCAAAAACAACAACAAACAAAAGTTCCTATACAATATTCTGGTCAGGAACAAGGGTTATATAAAGAGATGCCAGGGAAAAGTTCCTGTCATTTCCCTCTAGACCAATATATCTCCATCTTGATGTACACAGCCCTGTGTCACCAGCTCTGGGATGTGAACTTTGTTCTCTTAACATCTTTTAGTCTTGAGAAGCAAAAGCAGCTGCTGCTCTGGGACTGGGATGCCTGGGTGCCACATGTGCCCTAGGCAGACACAGTGTCACACTGTGGAGGAAGCTGCCATTGCCCATGCTCACATCCTCCTTGCTAATCCCGAGCAGAGGAAGCAGTTGGTACCAATACTGATGCACACAGATCTCTCCCTATGAGTATTTTTATCCATAACATACATATATCCAGCTGGTTGCCTGTAGCTACATTACAAATGAAACAATGATGACTAATGAATTCATCAGTGACAGGGACAAATGGAAGCAATGAGGAATTTTGGTGCCATGTAGACAGTATAAAAAAAAAATGTAGTTGCCCCTTGTGCTCCTGCTAGGAAGCACCTTTCCTCCTCCATGAAACTCCCAGGAGATGGGACAAGATCAGAGCACAATGCAACAGCTCTCACCTGTCATCGGTCATCACTGCAGGAAACCATCTGCTGGACCTCCAAGACAGTTTTACTTAATGAATAAAACTGCTTAATTTAACTGCATCTCTGTTTACAGCGTGGCGTCAGAGATGAATGTCTCGTATGAGCTCTGTGCATGCTGCTTCTGCTGTGCACAGACCCAGCAGCCATGTGGTCCTCAGGCTAAGGGAGCATCTTGGCAGAGCAGCCAAAAGGGATGCTAGAAACCCTGCAACGTAAAACTTTATGGCTTGAAGAGAAGATCTCTGCCTCATGATAACATCCACAGTGGTATTGCTGCCTTCTCCCTAATCCTTGTGGCCACATCTGTGTTGACCTCTAGCACTGCGTTTTGGGAATGTGGGATCTCTAGTTCTGCCATCTGAAACATCTCTCCTTGCTTTTCACTTCCATCAGATAGTTATGTAAGCTCTTATAAAACCAGATGACTTTGACCTTTGAAGTGGGAAATCAATGGTTAGGCAAGGCTCAATTCACTGCAGAAATATTTACAGATACTTCAAGACCATTGTATTATTTTCTTTCATTCTGGCACTGAGCCAGCAGACATTATGTCTAATTCATACATTAAACCTTCATCATGATTCTCAGTTAACCTACCCTAATATTCAGCTGTGCCCTGCAGAACAGCCCGGCAGAAGTCAGAGAGGTTTTATGAGAGTGAGGTTTCTAAAACTGGAAAGGTAAGAGGCCGAAAACTCCTGCTAGAAATGTCTAGCAGCAGGGAGATCCCCATGGACAAGAAGAGCTGGATGCAGCTGTTTGTCTGCTGGAAGTCCAGGCACACAGGTTGGGTTCCTGAAGAAATAATCTGGTTACCAGGACGGGACCATCAGTGCAGCAACATCACCAATGAAGACACACCCCATGGACAAGAAGAGCTGGATGCAGGTGTTTTTCTGCTGGAAGTCCAGGCACACAGATTGGGTTCCTGAAGAAATAAGCTGGTTACCAGGACAGGACCATCACTGCAGCAACATCAATGAAGACGCTTGGATCAACACGTCCTGCTTGCCTTGTAGGAGAAGTTGAGCTGTAGACATGACAGGGATTGTATACAGGAATGCAATCAAAAAAGTCCTAGGACGTAATGAGCAACCCTTTCTTGATGAAAGAAGCTGGACCTCACAGTAGCACTCTCACAGCAAGTTAAGGGAGAGTGTTCCTGTTCCCTACAGGGGTGTGTGGGATTCTGGAGGATACATAACACTCAAAATATTTAGTCTATGCCTCCATCAAAGTGATTAATGTCCTAAGTAGAAGAGAAAACCTAGGCTTATAAGCACTTTTATCTATTTTGAGACAGATTCAGAGGCATTTTTTATTCCTAGTGTTTTGCACATGAGTTGGTAGAAGGGGAATATTTGAGTTTGTTTGTCCCAGTGAAGGGAGAAAGCTTTACACTAGTTTCCTCAGGTCTAGCTTCAAAAAAAAAAAAAGAGGAACAAAAAACTCACCACAGATTAAAATCACCCAATTACCATACTATAGCAAATAAAAACACTAGCCAGAGATGTAATCACATGTGCTATTAAAATACAGTAATAACACAAAACACCGTTCACAGATACCATCTCCAGATGAATGCCATACACAATAGCCCTTCTAAAAGCAATTACTTACATTGTTTAAGGAGCTATACACAATATTTGTTCTGACATTCCAGAATGGGTTGAGGTAGGTAAAGAGTCTGGGTGGTCATGAGAGTCACTGCCTTTCAGTTTCATGTGGCTACTTTGAATTTAGCCTATGCTCATTAATGAGCAGAAAAATTAGGTATAGTTGATGTGTACGAGGTAGCGTGTGTGATATGAATGGTGGATGTGCTGATAACTTCTCTTCAAACTCGTGGATAAGCTAAACACAGTTCACATTATAAAACAAAGCCTGGTGAGGTTGTGTGTCCTGACCTGTCCGAGGAGGAGGGACAAGCAACATGTGAGCCAAGTAGGCTGGATTCTGCCTAGGTTCTTCTGTTGTACCCATCAACCCATCATCTTGGTATCTTAATGCTTAATGCCCTTCTTGCTTCTAGATGCCTAGGTTCTTCTGTTGTACCCATCATCTTGGTATCTTAATGCCCTTCTTGCTTCTAGGCATGGTCGCCAGCTAGGCAAATTTGTTGATGGTAACTGGCAAAAACTTAAGTATCTCTGCATGTTCTGCAGATGTTTGTGGCCAGGACTCTCCAAGTGATCTCAAAGTGCCTTCCTCCTGCACTCTTATTGTTGGCAATCCTCTGGGCCACATGTATATGTAGGGTTAGTGCTAGGCCCTCAGCTCCATCTGCACAGGGCCACGCTCTTCTTACACACGTGTCAGCTCCAAGACTGGCTCTTCCCTCATCTCTGACTCTCACGTCAAAGGCCTGGGCTCTCCTGAGCTCAACAGAGAGACTGGAGGAAGCACCCAGGGTGCCTGGTGAGCACAAACCCTGGGTCTGTTCTACAAGAGGAAGGAGAGTGGGATTGAGGGTCTGAGTTCCTCTGCGCTTCCTTCTCTCACCACAGTCCTTGGATGTTCTGGTGCTGACACACAAACCAGTCCCTGGGCACACAGGCACCATCTGTCAGCAGCACACATGTGTATACCGGCTTTTAGATCATGGCAAAGGCCTAGCCTACGGTGGAAAAAAGATTAAATGAAGTCAAAATACCTCAAGATTGCCCCAGATGAAGAACACGCCTGTAGCATTACTGACCTACAGTAATGTATTGGACTAACTAGTCCTCCTCGGGCTCTTGAATGATCCCTCATAGCGCAGGGAGAACTCGATCTGACCAGCAGCCACACGAGCTATTTTGGATTTGATACGCAGCAGATTTGATAAGAAAGCTCTCAGGAAAAAACAAATTTCCTCTTGGACTTAGTAGTACTGGGCACATATTCCGGCACACTGAGTTCCCTTTCCTCATGAAGTAGCCTTCTAAAATTAGGAATGAGGTGAAACTCTGGCCCCATTGAAAACAGGGAGAACATTTCCATCATCCATAGAACCAGGATCACTGTAGACCAGCAGTAATGGTAGAGGGTTGAAAAGGGCAGAGTGCCCTTTATTTTGCTGTGTTCTCTGTGCTATTTCTCCAGTGTGACATATACTTATGTCTGCCTGTTTACATGTTTACAGCGGGGCAGTGCAAGTCCCATAAAATATGGCCCTTGCCTAATGATATTGAGCATTATCTGAGGATCTCAGACTTCTAAGGGTGAAGAAAGATGACTGTCATCTTCAGGTGGGGAAAATGAAGCACAATAAGGAAAGTAACTGGTTGCATGCCTTGCTGTCACCCTGCTGTTCTGCCCAGGTCTGACCATCCTCACCAGCATCCCATGGAAGCTGGGGCTTGCTTGGAGACTGCTTCTGCTGTGTGTTCCCTGGAAGGGACAAAAACATGCTGCAGTGCCCATTTTTGAAAACATGATGTTACAAGGAGCTAGGGTGGACAGCTTCAGGAGAGCCCTGGATTTACTGCATCACCTCTGAAGAGCTGGGAGTCTGCCCTGTCTGTCCTGTCCCAATCACAGCACTAAAGCATCACCCAAATCATTGCTCTGGTTCTGGAATGGACAGGAAATGTCCTGGATGGACTGGAAACAACAGGCACTTCAGTATGGCCACAGCTCCATGCATTTGCGTCAGAATCAAACCTGTCCATCACCCCACGAACATGCGTTTCAGCCTGGCTCTCAGAGCAGCCTCCTGTGAAATCGGAGCTGCATCTATGTAGCCTTATCTGCTCCTTGACCCCGGTGCCAGATGCACCTCACTGATGAATGCTCTGTAGGTTGTGAGTAACAACATGATGGTGCCTCGATGGTGGGATGCAGTTTGCATTCAAAAAACTGCCACTGTGCAGCAGGGCCTGGCTGCAGCCTCACACCATTCCACAAAAGGAGATGCCAGAGTGGACAAGAAACAACTGATGTGAGGACGGGCTCAGAGATTGCTGCTAGAGTTGGCTCAACAGGAAGGAGGTGCTGGGCTGTGTCTGCAGATGGTTAGTGTCAGCAGTTACTTGTGGTTATGAGCACGATGTAGAGTTCTGAAACAAGCAGTAACAAGCATGAAAAAAGACTTGATAACAATCTTTTATCTCTAACTATTATTTTGGCACTCTCTTCTTTTTCTCTTGTTCTTGCGTTTTGTGGTTTTATAATGTGTATTCACCATCAGCGTTGATTTACAGCCAAACAATGTGGTTTTTGGCCCAGGGACAATGCATCTCTGATGCTGTCCTAACTAGTGTCATGTTCCATAATAAGTATCTAAGTTTTCACTGGGGTCCTTGCTCATATTCACTCCTAGGTTCAGGCTAAAAAGGACACAGTAACTGCATCCCTAGTGCCTGTAATAGAGGTTAATAACCGCAATCTTGCACACTTATCAAATATGCTGAAAGATGCACAAAGCAGACCAAAGGATCCTGTGCACTCTGCTGCGAAACATATTTTCTCCACCCTCTTTCTTTTACAACTCACAGCATCCTCCCAAAGGACCCGCTTGTGTAAATTACTGTCCTCAGTTGGCTGGTCCAGTCTACTTCCAAGGATGTAATATGGAAACTGCCTCTTTTTACCTCCAGCAAGCTAGTAATCTTCCTGTCAGCTAGGGCAACGAGGTGCATGTGTTTTTACCTGCAGCCTAGATGGCTGGACCTCACTCTGATGTTGGGTATGGAAATAGTGTCCAGTAGGAAATAGGAATAACTGTCCATGACCTCCACATTTAGACTATGCTCAAATTCTTCCAGTAGTTCTTAGCTAGCTGTGACCATCATTGCTTTTGCTTTGTGTTCTACCTGCTGTAAATTACTGGTAACATCAAAGATCAAGCAGATCTCAGGAGACTTGTGTTGTGATGGTGCTGTGCAGACCACAAAGTGCAGAGTGAAGTGTGTAAAGAGGTGGCCACAGACCATCCATGATCAGAAGATCGGAAAATTCATCCAGAAGAAATCAAGAGAGGCACTGTAGAAGCTTTTCACCAACAGCAACACTGGGTGTATGAAGATCCCTCTTAACTGAAATCCTTTTTAAAGTCACTTTTCCTGAGCATCACCCCGGAGTCCTCTGTTCCTGCTGGTAGCTTCACATGGAGGCCACTGGCCTGGCATGGAGGGTGATAGCCCCACACTTCACAAAAGGCAGGCTGAGTTCCCTGTGCACCTGCAGCAAGGAATGAGGGCAAGCAGTGGGAATACCTTTCCATCCCAACTCTTTCCTGGTTCAAACACAAAGTCTGCTCAAATGATTCTCACCAGCGCCAAACCCTGTCTATGCAATTGTGATGCGAGACCTGAGGTTGCTTAGCAGAGATAAGCAAACAACCACTTCTCTCTGTTGTTTGAACCCTAATTTCTAATTACACTGTTGTTCCCTGCAAACATAAATCTGAGACTAGCCAGGAGCTGTGAGTAGTAGGTGGCTCCCCCTCATAGTTTAAAGCACAAGAGAGGAAAAATAACAAAGGGCCACAAGGCCACACTGTTTTGTAACCACAGCAAACCTGCTCTCTGACTCCTGCCAAGCTGTTTTGTTTGAAGTGAGAAGAACTGAAAGGCAGCAGCCCGGAGGTGGTGGTGGGAAGGAAGAGGTGGCCCACACAGAGCTTCCCCGACCTTCTTTCCACTGTGGAGATGGCCACCACCAGCAGCCCCATCATGGGCATCTCTGTGGAGACACACAGAGCTCCATGCACCACCGGCAGAGCGGGTGTTCACAGCTGAAGCAAGGCACACTCAACTGAAAACAGTCAAAACCCAGGACAAGCAGGATGAGGGCCCTCAGAGCAGGCACTACCGAAGGGTCTAAACTCTGCTCTTTGATGGGCCAGGAGCTTGCCAAGCTGGTCATTTACCGAGAAGCCTGGTATTAATCAGCAACCACAGGAGGAGGAATGCTCTGATGTTATTTGCATACTGCTTTTGCTGCATTACAGTCCTGCTACAGTGACACACTGTACAAACAGTATTATCAGTTATTTGCAAGAAGAGAATTTTGGAAATTCCTCTCTAGACAAACACTTCCACTTCCGAGCCCTTGAATCTGGCCAGCTGCTTAGGATCAGGCTGCCTCCTGCCTTCCAGATTGCAATAAGTATCTGGGGAAGCAGGGTAGGGGCCAGTGCCCCAGTCCTAAAGAAGGTCTTGTGTGCCCAAAAGATCAGTTGCTTTTTCCAGTTATGTCAGTTGGGCTAATAAAAGTGATTGCCTCTTCCTATCAACCCTGCCTTTCTCATTGATCCCACAGGCCCTTCTTCAAATGTCACCCAGCAAGGAGGGAGCACACATCCAATTATGAAAAGAGAAAAGATTAGTGTGATGACAAAGCAGCAGGGTCAGTGGCAGGGATGTGCTGCATGAAACAAATGAGACATGTCTCGCCTAGACGCCTCCAAGCCAGAGGAGACCAGAAGGAGGCATTTTGGAGGGAGCAGAGTCCCAGTCCTGACAACCAATAGAGGAAATGCAAACGTAACGCTTTTCCTAACCTCTTTTGGAATTTTGGTATTACGTTTGTTTAAATAAGAAGCCTCAAACATCCTTGAAAGCGGATAACCACTCCAAGCACAGTTGTGGTCATGAAAACCTCAAAAGCAGCACAGTCAAGTTTGGTGTAATTAAATTTATTTTTCTGTGGGGCCAAATCTTGCCTTTTTGAACTTGTGTTGACTAGTCCCATTTGCTGTGGACCATGGCTACATTGCTGAGGGCAGAAGTCATCACGTGGTGCCACTGGCCCACCCTGACACACTTTATGCAAGTGAGCAAGGATCGTTGCAGCAAGTAAAGAGCTGCAGAACCTAGGAGGAAATACCAGCCTTTTTGTGTTTCCTCCACCACATCCTTGACCGCTTCAGAAGCCCAGGACTCTGAATATAACACAAGAAAGACAAAATATATAGATATAAGCTGGGTTTGATGATTTCTGCACCCTGAGCCACAGAGATGTCTAGAGTTTGGAAGCAGGTTCTGGAGAGCTGCATAGGACGGGTTACCAGAGAGCCCGTGTTTCTCCATGTGCAAGGTGACCTTGATGACCCACGTGTACTGAAGCAGAGAGACCAGCTGTGACTATCCCAGAGTTGGTGTTTTCTGCTAAATCCCTAAATCTGTTTCTCCTCCTTTCAAAACAGCACTTCTTGCAAGGATTAATATTTTGCATGTTAGAAGCCAAATCTTTTTAAAACTGGTTGTTTGAATGTTCCTAAGTGTTAGCATAAGCTACAGAAAACAGCACACTCAACAGGTTATTAAGAGCAACTTATCTTGATCGCCTTCTGGAGTTTCCTGATCAGCTCTTAAAAAAGATGGCAGAAAGTTTTATCACAACTGCTTTTTCTTTCTCATTCTGCTCTGCATTCCCAATATTCCCACTTTTCCAGCAGTTTCTTGCCATAGTTCCACTGCAAAGTGAATGCTGGACAGGAGCCAGGGAACAGGTACTGCACTGAGCCAGTGCTAAGTGAGCTTGCCTTATGTTGGGATCAGATCCCTAGGCATAAAGTTGGTGAAGACCCATGGAGAACAACTGACCTTTGTCAGCTGGTTGCAGTTGTACTGATTGATTCAGGTGTATATAAAGCACAGCCCTGTTTATCTCAACAGTGATCAGTGGAAGCTCCTTCTGCAGCTAAGGGTCTTGTTGCTTCTTAAGGTCAGTAATATTTTCTGGTCTTCCACTCACTTGTATGTCCCTGGCATGTCTGCAGTAGAAAGAGGTGTCCTGCAGGTCTCCTTTTCATGTGGCTTTATGTTAAAACCCCCAAAGTTTGCAGAGGAATACGGAAACAATACCAGACACTCGTATCTCTAGATCCTTACCTAGAGAGAGATCTCACACAGCTGAACCTGCCTGCATTTCCTGATGTTGACACCTCATTTGCCCCTCTGTTTTAAACCACAAAACTTCCTCTGTGTACAGCCTGTTCCTCTATAAATAGCCCTGGGCTCAGCTCGTGCGGTTCGTGCACAACATGGGACACCTAGTGGCTTGCAGGGCTGGACCAGACAAGGTGTCTGGCTCTTCTGCCGGGCGCTGGCACAAACCGGAGGAGCCGCAACTGCAGGCAGCTCTGCAAGCTGAGCGCGTCCGCATCCCCTTGGAGCCCGAAAGGAAAGCGAGGCAGAAACCTGAAGCGCTGTCAAATGCCAAAGGCTGATGTTTTTCAGATGAGATCCCAAATTAGTAACCCTTTCATAGCTGCGGAAGGTTAGGGAAGAGTCTGTGGCCATCGAGGCTGTTATTAATAAGGGCAATGTTTGCATTTCTGGATCCTGAAGTGGCAGTGAGAGAGCTGCGTGTGCTTGGGGCTGGGGTGGCTTGTGACCATCTGCCTCTGGAACGCAGGTGCCTAAGGGGGCAGTGACACGCAGCTGCTTCTGCAGCTGATGGCCAAGAGGCATGGGGGTAAATATGGGCAAAAGCAACTCTTTGTATTCTCCCTTTCTCAGACCAGGAATAATTTTAATCACTGGGTAAATCGTGTTCTTAAGTCTCCGCTCTCCTCTGCAGCAGCCTCTTGCACTGCAGGAAGCGGGTGCATCTCTGCAAGGGGGCAGGACGAGGTCGGGCAGTTTCGGGACAGGCAGAAATGAAACTAAGGAGCTGGAGTGACCTCCCTTTCAGTTAAAAGGGGGTTTGCAGGGTTTGTTAGTGTTTATTTAGCAAATGCGTTTGCTTTGGGGGGAAATACTTGTAATAGTCGCTGTCTGGCTGTAGTGTGGCAGGCTCCAGTGCCCAGCAGTCCCCAACCAGGAACGCTGTTAGCAAGAGGGAGGGCACAGGGTCTCCCTGGGGTCATGCGGCTCTCAAGAAAGCCCAAATTCCAGCAAAATCCCAGCACTCGGCCAGAGAGAGGGGCTGGCTGAGTGCAGCAGGGAACATACCCTAGTGTGGGGACTGGGTAGGAATCGGGGGCATGTGGGGACACTGCAAGTTGGGGTGTGAGTTCAGGGATGCTGTGGGGCATGTGTGGGGCTCAAGGACACTGCAGAGCAGTGCCTGGAGCGCAGGGAACAGAACAGGGGGCAGAGATGTGGGGCATGTGTGTGGTGAGGGGGTTGGGGACGCAGGTCAGAGCACACGGGGGACATGAGAACAGCACAGGGCAGGGAGTATGTGCAGGGTGGCACACGCATGAGGCAGGGACCCTCTGGAGACAGGGTGACACGTGGGGCAGAGCGGCATGCATCAGGTGGTGGCACATGCGGGGGGGACATGCAGAGTGCAATGAGAGTGCACGAGGTGTGTGTGCACCGTGGCTGCATGTGCCAGGTTGGGGGGACACACCAAGCACGGGAGGCGCTTGCTCAGGGGACACCGTGGGGCAGGGACACACAACGGGGTGAATGGGCTGCTCGGGGCAGGCAGCGCTGGGGACACCGTGCGGCGGCTGTCCCCGTGGGGTCCCGTCGGGGCAGGCAGCGCTGGGGACACCGCGTGGGGGCTGCC
>NW_010584732.1:0-26138 GCF_000705375.1 Tinamus guttatus | reverse complement strand
GTGTGGGGGCTGGGCATGGGCATCCTCATGTCCCTCATCGTGCTCGTCATCGTCTTCGGCAACGTGCTGGTGATCACCGCCATCGCCCGCTTCCAGCGCCTGCAGACCGTCACCAACTACTTCATCACCTCGCTGGCCTGCGCGGACCTGGTGATGGGGCTGGGTGTGGTGCCCTTTGGTGCCAGCCACATCATCATGGAGATGTGGAATTTTGGGAACTTTTGGTGCGAGTTCTGGACCTCCCTGGATGTGCTCTGTGTCACGGCCAGCATTGAGACCCTCTGTGTCATCGCTGTGGACCGGTACTTCGCTATCACCTCCCCTTTCAAGTACCAGAGCCTGCTCACCAAGAGCAAGGCGCGAGTGGTCATCTTGGTGGTGTGGGTGGTTTCTGCTCTCACCTCCTTCTTGCCCATCCAGATGCACTGGTATCGGGCAGAGCGTATTGAAGCCATTCGGTGCTACAAGGAAGACACGTGCTGCGACTTCTTCACCAATCAAGCCTATGCCATTGCTTCCTCCATCATCTCCTTCTACCTGCCACTTGTGGTCATGGTCTTTGTATATGCCAGGGTCTTCCAGGTGGCCAAGAAGCAGCTGCAGAAGATAGACAAGAGCGAGGGGAGGTTTCACATTCAGAACAAGGAGCAGGAGCAGAACGGGCGAACTGGGCACCGCCGTTCCTCCAAGTTCTGCTTGAAGGAGCACAAGGCTCTCAAGACCCTGGGCATCATTATGGGCACATTCACGTTGTGTTGGTTGCCCTTCTTCATCGTGAATATTGTGCACGTCATCCAGGATGACATCATACCCAAGTACGTGTACATCCTCTTGAACTGGCTGGGTTATGTTAATTCTGCCTTCAACCCTTTGATCTACTGCCGGAGCCCGGACTTCAGGTATGCCTTCCAGGAGCTCCTGTGCCTCCGCAGGTCTGCCCTGAAGATGTATGCCAACGGGTACTCCAACAGCAACGGCAGGGGCGACTACCACGAGGAGGACAACAGCTACCCCTTGGCAACGGATAAAACCTGCGAGCTGCTCTGCGAAGAAGGCTCCTTCCCAAACCCTGAGGACTTTTTGCACTGCAAAGGTACTGTGCCTAGTGGGTAGCTTTGAGACGTGATGGGCTCTGGTGTGGCACACGTTGGTTATAAAAACGAGCCTTTCTCTCTATATAAGGAAAAACAACCCCCCCCAAGAAAAATAACGATCTACTTTTAAAATCTGGTGGCAGCAAGAAAGCTAAAGCTCAGCAAGCCTTGTGCAAACAGGTGGAATGTTGCTCCAGGAAGGGTCGGATAGGCCGGTGCTTTGTAGAGTGACAAATACCGCAGCACCTTCCTATGTAGAGGCAAACCCTTCCTTGTGGAGTAGGGGGGGTATTTTAAGGCTGTGCATAAAGCTCATCCCAGGAGGAGCTTCCTGACTGTGCTTGCTGTTGAACTACCTCATGGACTTAGTGTGAATGCAGGCTGCTGCTGCGGGGAGCCCTGCGCAGGGCCGGAGCCCCTGCCCGCCCCGGCGATAGCACTCGGGGGCACCGCGTGCTCCTTTAAAGTCTTCCCCGTCCCCTTGTCGCGACCAAGCGCCCCTAGGACCTCTCGTGGCCAGTAAGGCAGCCTTGAGCAGGAGTCTGGGTGTTGTCCAGCCCAGGAAAGTGCGGAGATGCTGCCCTGTGGAAAAGCCCCGGGAAGGGATGCTAGGACCAGGGCTGCAGGGTCTGAGCGCGGCTCGGAGGGACCACGTTAGATCTGCAGCTATTACCCTCAGTGGGGCCGTTTGAACAGCACCCAGACACAACGAATGCTTTTTGCCAAGTGCTGTAGGATTTTCATCTGAAATAATAATAGAAATAAATGGACTGTTTGCCCAGAATACGAGACTGCTGATTCCCACAGTCACAATGTGGTACTGGAAAGCTGGGAGAAATGCTGCTAAAATCACGGACCATCCTTTTGTTCAGACTCTGGCCAAAGCCTCCTCCAGCCTTTAAAACTGTTGAGTTTGTTTGACCTCAGCCCTCAAGTGACAGCGAACCCGCAGAGGCGGGAGAGGAGGCGACTCTTTTATTTTCTTTCTAAGAGGACTGGCGCTTCAGGGACACAGCTGCCGCCCCAGGACAGCTTTGGGTTGGTTTGTTTGTTTGTGGAGGGTTTTTTCCCCTCGCGGCAGGCGTTGCGTTTTGTTCTCGGGTTGCAAAACTTGGCTGCGAGTTCCCGGCGCTGTCAGAGGGGAAGCAAAGGGGCAGACGCGGGCGGGCAGGTGCGGACGGGGCGGCTCTGCTGCCGCGGAGTTATTCCGAGAAAGTCCCTAATTGGAGGAAACCGGCAAGCCGGGCTCGGAAAACAAAGCGTGCCCGTCGCCATCCCCCCTCAGCTGCTGTTTGAAAGGGTTGGGAGGGCTGGGAGGACGTGGACGTGCCACATCGTTCCAAAAACTGCAGGGGATAAATGGGCTGGCGGGAGCTGCCCCCTGGGCAGGGGGCTGTGGTGCCCCGTGGAAAGACGCTTGGCATCCCCTGCGTGGGCTCCCGGATAATCCAAGCGCCTGCCCTGCTCTGCAGTCGCTTTGCTGGCGCTGGGGACGTGCTGGGTCCCTGGTGGGTCCCCGGCAGAGGAGGACGTGGAGAGGGGTTGGGAAGGCAGCAGGGGACGGGCTGGTGCTGTGCACATCCCTCGGATACTTGTGTCCCCCTCCTCTAGGGGTAGAAAAGGGGGATTGGGACGATGCTCCGGGGAAGCAGCTTGCGCCATCCTGGGAGGTTGGAATCTGGAACCTGGTCTGTCTCCTGGCTGCTCTTTGCAATCCCTCTGTGACTGGGGGTCTCAATTGCTCTGGTGCTGGTACCTGGAAGAGGGAGCCCCTGGAAGCACCTGAGAGGAATCACCCCTAAAGATGGGATGAATGGTGAGACCTGCTGGTCTCTGCCACAGCTGCTGCAAGGTGCAGGACAGGGACAAACTTCTTTGAGATTTTGACACTGAATTATAAGGTCTCGCCAGGATTTCATGGGAAAGGGAGTGGAAACTCCTGGTGTTCCTTTCTTTTGTTCTCCAAATCTTGATTCTGCTTGCAAAGAGTGCTGAGACAGAGCAATAGCTGTAAAAGTCCAGTCCTTTTCTAGCCCTGTGCCGGGTGCTGGCTCAGCTCCCCTTGCAGTCCTTCCAGACCAGGACTCCAGGCAGAGACAGAGAATGTGTCCGAGAAGGCTCCTCGCTCCTGCCTCTTGCTGTCAGCTCCAACTCGAGTGTCGGGATGCCGGGGCCGCGCTGTGCCCTTGCCCGCTGCCTCTGTAGGGATGTCAGCAGCCTTGGAGCGTACCCGAATTCCTTTGAGTTCACTCTTAAATTACTGTCTGTGCTGCTTAATCAAAAGAGGGGTGTGATGACATGCTGTGGTATGCGATTGCTGGAGGGGGAAGCTCCCATATTGACAAAAACGTTTGCTCTTCAGATAAACATTAACAGGCTGTCGTGCTGGGGAAAACCCAACACAGCCCCAGGAACCTGCAGAATTAGGTGCTCTTTGCTTCATGCTACATGAGGGTTTATGTTGTATAGTACACGTACGTAACCACACTCTGGTTAGAGATGCACTTTAGATTAGTGCAGGTCCTTTATTATTGTGTAGCACTCATGAGGATGTGAAAATTAACCCCTTGGTAGTAGCAATTGATCTTTTTCTTACGTTGTTAATCTTGCCCAGACCCACATAATATTTTGCAATACCAGGGGCAAGGTAGGTTAGTGTTACTAAGAGCACAGAGGCAAGGGGTGTCTGACAGCACTAGCTGGCTGCAGAATGGGGACATGCCTGCCTTGCCTGGGCTCAGCAGCCAAATTTGCACCGAATTTGGAGCAGGAGCAGGCTGCCAGCACAGAGAAATCCACTGTCCACATTTCAATTGCTGCATGCATTTCTACTATTATTAATAATTGTTTGCATTTCAGAGGCATGTATTGTGGACCAGGACTTGATTGTCTAAATAATTCCTCTCTTTATTTGGCTGCCTATATTAACACTTCAGATGTTGCTGCTGTATGTAGCCAAGGCTGAGAGGCGAGGAACTGGCTTGTTTCAGAACCACTGCACTATCCAGAGCAGGAAAATGTGGAAACGACAGGAGATGTTTGGCTCTTAGTTGACGTAGGGCTCTGAAACAGTGTTAGGAAACCTTGGGCTCGCAATGCAGTTCCACTGATTTCTCTCCTCTAAGACGATACGAGTAAAACTGCTGACATCCGACCTGTATGAACCTCAGAACCTGCTGAGTTCTGAAGGCAGCTGGGGTTGGACGTGGTGGTCAGCAATTAGCTCCTGAAATCCAGCAATCATTGAGACATCTCACATAAAAACAAAAAATAGTGTGATAGCAGCCCAGTCGCACCTGAGAAACCTGCCCAGACCCACGGTTGAAAAATAAAAGTTGCATGAAGGAATCTTTCTGCCTATTAAATTGTTTGCTAATGAAAAGAAAATTTTATTTTTGCTATCAGAACCGTAGCTGGATAAAGTGATTCTAGGATAGGTAGGATTTTAGGCTAGCAGAGAATTGCCTCAGTTTAAATATATGTAATAAAACACACAGCAGCGACTTCACTTGAGGAAAGTCACGGTGATGAAATACCAAAAATTAAATAATAATTCTGACACTTGCTCCAATACCAGGATGCTTTGGAAATGGTTGGGCAAATGAATGCTGTGGATGCAGAGCCCACCTGGGAGCTGGACTCGAGCTTCTTTTGAGGATGAGCAGAGAGCCTTGTATCTGGGAAGGCTCCAATTCAGGCTCAGATGTGGCTTTTTCCTCCTTCCTTTTCAGGTTATTCTCTGTGCTGGTTACCTGATTTCTGTTTCTGCTTCGTCTCTGGTTTCCTTAGTCCCAAAATGTGGTTAATGTGGAAGCCTTTATGCCAAAATAACGAATTGCAGAGGTCTGCAGCTGGCTGCTTGCTCTGGGCAGTGACAAGCGCACAGCGGTGCCAATCCAGGCGTATCCCGATGCTGTGGGATGCCGGGAGCGCCGGGCACGTCCCGGCCGTGACCGCAGTCGCGTGCAGATCTTGCAGCCTCAGCAGCACCTTTGTGCACGTGGGACCCCTGTTTATGGTGGCTGTTGGGACCTGGGGTATGGCAGAGAGGGAACGAGGAGGACTAAGTTCCCAAATCCTTCTGAGAACCTGAAAACGTGCCAGAGCTTTGCAGTGGAGAGAGCAGAGCCCTGCTTCTCCGCAGGGAGGGCGGATGTGCGAGCAAGCACACGCCGTGCTCCTCAGCTCTCCCACGTCATGGCCAGTGTGTTTCTCAAAGGGCTTATTTATGTATTTATTTACTATAAGGGACATGTTTTTGCTGTGGAAGGAGAGTATTGACAGGGCTGGCTAGGAGTAAACAGGCTGCTATCCCTCTTCCAGCATGTCTTGCCCTTCTGGTGTTACAGTGCTCCTGCTCCGGGAGCCAAAAACACCCATGGCGGCTAAGGGAAAGACTCTTATCCCTCTGTCTCTTTGCCATCCTCTGCTTCTGCATGTTTCTTTTCACTGGCACGATGAATCCATCTCCCATGGAGATGAGGTTAGGAGCACACTCATTCCTCTGGCAAGAGGGAGCCTCTCCTGGCTTGCAGGTCCCTTTTCTGCTCTGTGTCAGCAGATAGAAAGGGCCACCCTTTTAAAAACACCGGGGAAGCCAAGGCTTCCTGGCTGCCACTGCAGATGCACCCAGTCCTGGTGCAGACCTTGTTCCTTGGCTGGCCCGTGTCTTCTGCTGGCTCAGAAAAGCTGCACCAGGGCCTGTGCTTTGAGTTTGCAGGGCCCAGGGCACTTCTGGAGATGTAGATGACAGAGCCCTTTAGAAAAGCCACCTTGGCATGAGGTGTTGTTCTTGGCAGGGAGAAATGGCCTGCCCCCCGGCTCCCTGACACCAGTGTTTCCTAAGGATTAAGGTTCCTTTCATTGTTGTGTTTTACACTTATATGTGGTTCCTCAGGTCCCTGAGTAGGACTGCAACTACTGCTTGGCATCTCATCCCGGTGCAGCAGCCTTTTTGATGTGAAAACCCAGCTGTTTCTGAAACTTGAACCGAGCAGCCTGAGCGTTTCTTCCCCTTGTTATTTTTCAGTGGAGCTGTTTTGAAAGCGAGCATTAGCCCTAAGCTTCTTGGAGGCAAAGTGAGTGTTTTGCAAAGAACACCCATCCCAGGCTGTGAGGCCTTTGGCAGCTGGGGTAGCTACACCCTGTTCTCATCACAGACATTCCTCCAGAGTGGCCAGTTACTCTGGGCACCCAGGAAACCTGCAGGTGCTTTCAGTGCTATTACAGACCAGGGCAGTGAGTATTTTGCTTAGTGCTGCCTCTCAAGAGATGCTCTACAACTGCTCCAGGGCCTGGGCTGCTGCTGGGTGCCCAGACAGGCTCTGTGGCACAAGGGTCTCCTCTTGCACCCTCAGCTCATGGACCGAGGCTCGTGTTTGCCTGCAGCAGAACAAAGTGCAGCCAGCTGGGTCAGGAACACAGGAGCTTCCTTGGGGTCTTAGCAACATGGCCTGGATCTAGACAGAGCTGTACATGCTGAAAACTTGGAGTTTACACATAGCTCGGAGGAGGTTATCTCTCCTGGTAAATGTTGCAAGATATATTTGTACAAGCTGGACACAACCCTAATGCACCCAGGTTTGGCAGTGGGTGTCCGCTGGAACTGCTGTGTGTAAGGGTGTTGATTCAAGCTCAGTATTTTATAAAGCACTAAACCTTTGCAAACCTTTCTTTATCATGAAAAGAGCGGATTTGCTGCTTCTCCATGCATGCAATTTCAGTTTTTCTCCTGTTTTCTCACCCTCCCAAAGGCAGGTGCATACAGTTAAAATTCGGTGCAATATTGCCAGTGCCAGCAAGAGTGGATTGGGAAATATTTACTGTTTACTGTCCTTGGTAAGGTCAATTTTTGCACAAGTGCATATATATTTAGATATATGTGTGTATATGTGTGTATATATCTCCCTTATCTATATACAGCGATATATAGATCTGTATATAAACAAGGAAATGTAAAGGTGGTTTGTTATGCTAGATACATAGGTGAAAACATGTATGGTCAAAAGCTTGAGTATTTATTGCAGGTCCTATTGATTGACATTGTGTTTAAATAAAGCATATTTATGGTATGTTTGTACAAGTGTCTTTGCTTAAATGCTAGATGTATTTCTGTAAATGCTTCAAGACTCTCCCCAGGAATTCTTCGAGGCTCTGGGAGCCCTCCTTGCCTAGAAGAAGTGAGGAAGTTGGTGTTTAGCATCCCTGGGTAAGAGGGCTGTTCTCATTCGCACCTTTTGTGTCCAGGCTTGTAGGCAGAGTGGCTTGTAAAAACCCAGCTGCTATTTTGGCTGTTTGGGCTTCAAACAGTCGCAGGCTGGATCAGCTCCTGAGGTTGGACAGGGCTGCAGAAGCCCTGTTGCACTTGCAGGTTTTAATCCGTTGTTGTTGGTCTCCAGTGCCAAAGTTCCCTGGGACTTGGGAGAAACACAGATGTCCTGGGACCATCCGTTTGGGGAATGTGAGACACTGGAAAACGTCTGCACAGCTTTTCTGCTAGGCCCAATGCGATCACTACCATGACATTGCAGGAGCAGAGGGTGACAGCAGCACAATAGCACAGGTCACTTTTAACTGTCCCGGGTTGGTTTATCCCCTGAAAAGGATCAGTAGAGCTTCTGGGGGTCTTTGGGAATGTTATTCCCCTGGCCTGTTCCTCTGTTGCCCAGCCCTGTTGTCCTGCTGCCTTCATTGCTTCAGGTGGTAGTGAAGAAAGAACGTGGCTAATGTCAGCCAGGATCCTGGCCCAGCATGTTGCAGTGACAACAATTTTGCATTCTTGTGTCATTTTGGACCACGTTGAGAGTGTTGGCAGCAAAGGCCAGTGTGTGGCCTGCATGTTTCAAAGGTTTTCTTTTCCAGAAACAGCAGAAGGGAGCCGTTATGCAGCTTAGACAGACAGGGATTAAACCAGGCACTTCCAAAATGCAGCAGATGTCCAAATTATAATCATTTTTGCATTTTGTAACTGCTTTCAAGGGATAGAGAGCCCTTGCCAGAAGTTGCTGATTGTACGTGTCCTGAAGTGGGAATCAGTCGTTCCTTCAGCATCTCAATGTGGAGCCTGAGCTGCCATCTAGCCTCGCTACCCCCTTAAAAATGGGGTGTTATTGGAGAATGTTTCACATCCCATCTCGTCTTGTGGATGATGCTTGGTCCAAAGAGGTGCTTCCTGCACCGTTGGTGACTGGACTAAGCCCTACAAGACTATGCTCTTGCAGTGGCGCCAAGGATATTGCCCTGCCAGAGCTCTCTGCAGTCTCTCAGACACGATTCATTGCAGGCGTAGGCAGCAGGAACAGCGGAGAGAGGATCTCTAACCAGCCCATAAATGCAGCCCATTGCACACAGCATCTCCTTGGCATCTCAGGAGGATTCAGGCTCTGCTGCTGAACTCCACAGCCCAATCCTCAGAAACGCATGACAACAAACAGGGCCTCAGGGAAAGGCCTGCCAAGTCCTTTCTCCCTCATGTAAATATTTTCTTCTCTTAAGTGTGTGCAAGTGTGAAAATCCCTCCTTAATCTTTTTGCTCTGTGGCTAAAGGAAATGCTTTATCCATGCCTGCATGGGGGCAGCCCTCAGCTTGAGTTTGCAACCATCGACTCACGCGAGAGCCACGCTGACAGAAACATTGCTCATTGCCACCACGTCACCTTTCCTGCCTCTCAAGCCCATTGGTGTCAGTGCAAGTGGTGCCTACCATGAGCAGTGTGCTGCAATTGCCTTCCACAACATTCAGCTGCTTGGGGGCTTTTGGGTGGAGGTCCCATTTGCTCCCAGGCGTCTGAGGGACTATGGTGTGTGGACAGCAAATTGGTTAGGACATCCTTGAGAAAACCTTCCAAACCAGTGCAAAATATCCTGAAGTCTGTGATTCCCATCCTGTTTTACTTGACTTATGTCTGGAAATGACTGGTGATTTTGCCCATGAGAAACTGTAGCAGAAACCCTAAATAAGTTGCTTTAAGCCTGACCCTGAAAGCAAATTGCTCAGTGAGAGAGATATTTCTAAAACACGTGCAGCAGAAAAAGGAAGCGTTTCTACACATAGCAGAGACCGTGAAGCCTCCGTGCATTTACGTGCCAGGCCATAGGGCGAGCTGGTCGCTGCGTGATTCCTGGTTCACTGAGGACATGGTTCAAATGACTTCTCGCTTGCTGCTCGCTCAGTGCTTCCCTTCCACCCCATGTCCTGCTCCAGGTGGGCTCAGGCACAGATTGTCACATGCCAGAACTGTGGGAAGACATTTGGTGACACAGAGAGAGGCCAGTCCTCGGTAACTGTGTGACACGATCTGCACCACTCATTGGAAAAGCTGAAAACTTTGAAAAACCCGTGTGGGTCCCAGTCCCTCCAGGGGGATTTTAAAAGGGGGATCCTTAAGTTACGTATTTATAGCCTGGAAACCTCCAGGAGTGACATCCAGCCCCGCTGAACCTCTCCGGTGCTGGTGGAGCTGTGTAAGGCAAGAGGCCAGGCTTAATTTATGCTCTTAGAGTAGAGAAAGTGAGTGTTGTTTTATTTTTAAAGTTAACCTCCTTCGCCCCACACCATGCCGCCTCCCTGCAGAGAGGTTCCAGTTTCACGATGAGGAAGGGAAAAACAACCTCAATCAAAGTAAAACATGCTGTGTTTGCCCATAAATGGCATCAAGTATTTCCATTTCAAATCATTTCACTTCTGTCACGAAGAACGAGTGCAGTTTTATTGCAGCATTAAGGCCTGGCCCAGCAATCAAGCACCTCGGGAAAATGATCCGGGCACCGAATAGAGGAGCAGGCAGGAGGTGGGGACGGGATCTTGGCGCAGGGCTGCAGGGCTATGTTTAAACCTGAACCACCCGAGCAATGGGTGCAGGGAGAGCACCCTGTGCCAGGTAGCTTCAGATCTCGCCTGGCTGGACCAGGTCGTGGTGCAGCCAGGGACAACCTGGAGCTGGATTTTTTTCCACCCGAGGCAGAACAAACACCCAAATCTAAAAGAGGAGTCTGGTGAGATGTAAAGCAGGGTGTTGTTCAAGTGACATCTCAGCTGATAATGAGAAGACAGGCTCCTTGGCAGAATTTCCCTGATTTTTGGTGCCTTGCAAAAGGTTTGGTTTCTCCTGGGGATGAATATTGGTAAATTAGAGCTGCCTGATTGCAAGCAACTGGTAAGCAAGAAAACTGAGCTGACTGTATCTTCAAACTTCACGTATGGATTTAAATGACTAAACTTAGGTATTCAAATTAGACTTGTATGGGGACAGGATCTGCACTGTTCCACTGACTACTGAGTAAATCTGCTGGGATGCACGCAGCATTCGGGTCTAATGAAGGTATATGGAGGGGGGTTCCAACAGAAAGGAGTGACAAAGAGACAATTGAACCTCCTGATGGGTAAAAATCCAACAAATCCTCTCTCTAGGTGTCCATCTGTTACCTCTTCACTCTTCCAGTCGCAGGGCCAGGCATCACAAGACAGCAGGATAAATCCATTCCCTAGCCATGCCCCAGCCTAGCCTGACCCTGGAGAAGGCTCAGGTATTCTCCCTGCCAGCCAAAACTTTCAGCAGGCTCATTCCAGGAACTTTATGGCTCCTTTATATTGCTGGCATGGGAGGAAAAGCCAGGGATTTACTCAGGGAGGAAAAGTGCTGCTGCAAACCTGAGATGGGTGCTGCAGAGCAGCCCAGCATCAGGGTGACATCCCCCTTTGCATGGGCATGGAGTAAGAAGAGGTGTGTGCTGGGCCATAATGTTCCTCCTTCCAGCTTCTCCTGCAAAATCAGAGGGGTGGAGGCTTTGGTGCCTCCCTGCTAATATATAGGTCTGCCTAATATATAGGTCAGAAGAGTCTCCTACAACTCTCAATATTCTGTGCATTTGTCTCAATGTGGGTTAGAGACTTAAGCTTTCTGCTCTGGAGGTTTCAGAGTCAGACACTGTCATCAAACCCTACAGCATGCACACAAAAGCGTATCCAGGGATATACGTGGGGATGAAACAAAGCTCACAGGAGCACAGGGCAGTTATTTCAAGGCAAGCAGAGCAGCTTCTCTACTTGCTTGGAATCAAATATGGAATATGGTGGTGCAGGAATGGGGGAATCGCACACTAAGCAGCTGGCTTGGGGGATGACCAAGCAAAGAAGGCCTGGGCACAGAGAGGCCTGGGCAGGAAGGCATCAAATATGGAATATGGTGGTGCAGGAGTGGGGGAATCGCACGCTAAGCAGCTGGGTTGGGGGATGACCAAGCAAAGAAGGGTCTCACAGAGAGGCCTGGGCAGGAAGGGAGATGGGAAGCAGGCTGTGCTGCACAGTCCCACAGGGCGATGCCAAGTGTCCAGGTAGATGCTGTTTTATTGGAACCTCACCTGCTGGAGTCATGTGAAAAACCTGGCAATCCCTGTTTGCATTTTTTAAAGAGCTCCTATCAGTGAAATGCTTGTGCCTGTCCCTTGAAGGACTGCAAAACAAATGGCCAATAAAAAAAAAAATTCCCTGCCAAGAATAGTGTGGGGTTCTTTTTTTGGAATAAAAGCCATAGCTGGGGAGATCAGCAGCTGGTTTGCAAACTTCAGGGCAGACATGCTTGCAGAGCGCCTGCTTGTTCTCTTGCTGGCATTAACTGGTGCCAAGAATAGTGTGGGGTTCTTTTTTTGGAATAAAAGCCATAGCTGGGGAGATGAGCAGCCGATTTGCAAACTTCGGGGCAGACATGCTTGCAGAACGCCCGTTTGTTCTCTTGCTGGCATTAACTGTATTTTTTAACTTATGATACCAACAGATTTAGAAGATTTTTTAAAAGTATTTTGATGTGCTTTCTACTAAGACTCCCCTCCTGTACTTAGATGTACCCAGTGCAAATCAGTGATGGGCAACAGATGAAGGCAGCCTGCTATCCTTACCAAAAAAAAAAAAAATCAACCTTATTATACTCTCTTTATTCCCCTTATTTTCCATCCCTTCCCCTCTGGATTTGGGGCACTTGAGTCCCGTAGCCCGGCTCTTTCTGAGGTATCTTTTCCCTGCTCTTCCCTGTAGAAGTCGCAGACAAGCCTGTGTGTTTGGAGACTCCCCTCCCAAGCCTTGGCCCAAGGCAGGACTAGATGAGGCAACACATCTGCAGTCCTCTCCCACTCCCTCGGTTCCTTCCCAGGTTCCCGACGCTTTGTGCAGAGCTATGATTTCCTCTCAAATGAACAGTCATTCTGCTGCTTTCTCAGAGGCTGTTCTGCTGATGCAAGGGCATCATTAGAGGGGGCATTTCCTGTCTTTCTGCAACCACGTGGCCTCTGCGGTGAGTGTGTCTGACAGATAGAGACAAGCTTGGAGAGCCTTCCCCTTGCCCTGGCACAGCCATGGCCTTGGTGATAAGCAGGGGATGCAGCTATGAGATGGCAAGTGGGAAAAAACGGGATTTTCCCATTGAGGGAGGTAGCTGCCTTGCATGGGAGAGCTGAAGAAAAGGCTTTGGTACCCTTGGTCTCTTTGGTACCCTTGGCCCATTAGGGATGTGAATTGATCCATGGGTTCAGATCCAGACTGGATTTGTCCTACTGTACAAGGTCCCTTTGGAGTAATGTCTAGATACCCTTGATCTGGGGTGTTGTAGTCCTCCTGGAGAAACAGTTACACTGTCCCTGGCGCCAAAATGTTTCTTCAGGCTTTGTGCAAGACCTCTGCCTAAAGCCCCAGAGCTTTCACGTGGAGTGATTGCTATGTTGCAATATACAGCATGAAAAATTCACTGTGCTCCGAAGTGATGAATATGTAGGATTTAGGCACCGGATTAGACACTGAGAGATCTGAGGTAGTGACTCATTGCACGTCCTGAAGCCACAGTGCACTTGCATGGGAGATGGAGCCTGCCAGGTGCCCGAGGCCTCTGCAGGGCAGGGAGCTTGGATAGAAGGTGCATCCCAATTGCCAGATATTGTCATTTCTTGGCTTCTGCACCAGGAATCTAAACCTCAACCTGTTACGCCTTCACCTAACGACTAAACCGTTTTGTGACTTTGCCAGGGCTTACCTAGAGTGTTGTGAGGTTATAGGATGACTATCATTATGTCATTATGCTGCAGAGACCAGGACTATATCTCTGAAAGATAAAATGAAACTGTTTTGACCAAGAGAGCAATTCTTATTAGCAGTAGAAAGTCATTAGGTGTTGCATTTGTCAGATAGCCTTGGGTAATGCTGCCGAATTTAGAACTGCCCACCCATCCCCAAAACCTTATCATTTTCCTTAACCTTAAGTACTCGTTAAAATTTTCTCACCCCATTTCCTTCTTTCAGCTGGCTATGGAAAAAGGTTTGTTTGTAAGGAACTTCCTTCCCCACTGCTTCTTGTGTGATTCATTCAGGGATGCCGCATTCCTTTGTGGGCGATACAAGAAGGCAGCACTAAGGAAGCAATTGCATCATGAACATCAATGCGAATCGGGCCAGAGAAGTCCCGGGGATGCTAATGGGCACTTTTTTTCTTCACATGCTAATTATAGCATCAGCAAAGCCAGGTCCGAGCCGTGGCTTTGCCTGAGGAAATCCCCAGTGATTTTAGCCAGGAGTTCCAGTTACTGTTTGTTGCAAGTAAATGACTAATAGAAACGCGACCTGTTAGGTCATTTTGGGCATTGCTAGAATGCTCCTCCACCGCAGTGTAAACACGAGCACATAAATGCTGCATTTGCCCCAACAGGGCAATGGGATGCTCCCTGGAAAAAGCAGTCCAAGATATTTTAGACACCTTTTTTCCTATTCCTGTGCTCTCTCTGTTTTAGCACTTTGCTCATCATTTTTCTGTTTCAGTCCCTTCAGAACAACCATTTTCGTACTTCATTTGTGCGATCAGTATGGGGCAAAAAATTGCCATCTTCCTTTCATTCTTTTGTGTCTATATGGTTTTAAATATCAAAGCCAGCCCCTTCCTGCATTGTGTTTCCTATGCTTTTGAACTGCTCCTCACTTTTATGTCCTTCCTTTCCATTCTTTTCTCATTTTGTCTGGTGGATTTAGCCAATATTCTGGCTCATTGCGAGCAGAAAATCTTTAGGGAACCTCTTTGATCACTACATTTGATCCCTAGTGTAATACCAAATTGCTGTAGTTTTGTCCCCTTTTGAAATGGAGTATACATTTCTGCTAAAAACTATCAGATATTGCTTTATGTTTTGAGAATTCAGCATGAACTGCCATGGAAGCTGGGAGCTTTTCCTTTTAAAAACTGCATGTGCTCGTCTCCCTCCTGGGCACCTCTGCTCTAGACGTGCAGGGTGCCTGGCTTGTCACCTCCTGGGCTTTCTCCTGTCCCTCTGCTGTGCTTTTCATGGCAGGGTTATGGTCCCCGTTCATGGGTCTATGCAGAATTGTGCATTATTGTTAATTATAAAGACAACTGCGAGAGGAGCTGCTGAGTGATTCACGGGCTGGCTGGACTGGTTTGTGAGGCAAGATTAATAGAACTGAATAGAAATATGCATCTTGCCTGCTCCACCTTTTATCTTCCTTACAGGGAAGTTGTTAACATCTGATTTTTGCAATTAATGAAGAGCTCAGCTATGATTCCCTCACTGACTTTCTCTGGACGGATTGCCATCCTTCTGAAACTATTGTTTCAGTGCACATCCCTGGTTCTTTATTAGTCATTTTAACACACAGTCAGCAACCCCAGGGATCCTGAACCCTGCTGTTCCCTCTCACCATCATAGTGAACCTTTATATGTCAGGGTCAAGTGGGGAGGAACCAAACAACTTTATAGAGCTGCTGGTAAGTCTCTGATGGGACGTTGCAGGCCTTCGGATTTCCCTGCAGTGATAACCGTGAAACTGATTCAAATATAACAAACCTGAAAGCCCTTCTGTATCAGATCATCAGAGCAACGTGGGCAGAGTGGTGCATCCCTTGCTAGCTTCTTCTAGGGTTGTCTCCCTTCCCAGGGACCAGGAGAACGGCTCTTACTGTTGGGTTATGTGTGACTGAGGTTTGTGTTGGAAACCAATGGGTTCACTGGATGAAAAGTCAACCGAAGGCAGAAACAGCTGCTCATGAAGGAGGGTGAGAGCAGGGGTGCTGAAGGAGGAGGCGCATCCATCAAGTGCAGCAGGTCGCTGTGGCTGAAACCTTGAGCTCATCAACAAGCCAAGCTCCACCTTGCATGCAAGTCTTTTTATATCTCAGCGGCAGATGCCAAGCATTTGCTCACTCACTTAAGATGCTGCTTGCCAGGGAGAAATGCAGAAAAGCCCCTGAGGGCTGGTGTGGTGCAACCACCAGCTCTGAAGCAGGCCCTGGGAAAACCTGCCTTCTTGCTGCTGCTGTATTTATCCAGGTGTGATGCCCGCTCCACCCATGGATTCCAGGCCGCTGCCTTCATGCCATGGGCTCTGTTGTGTCTGTCCGTGATACCATCAACCCAGCCAGCAGCTCAGGTGCCCGGCATTGCTTTGATGAAGGAAACCAGAGCACAGCATGAACGCAGCGCCGGTGAGGCCGTGTGTTCCCTGCACAGGTTTAGCCCTGTAAAACCTGGGAGTGTTTATCAGCCCTGGCATAAACCCCTGTGCTCCACCCGCCCGTGCGGATGAGCAGGATAAGGCAAAAGGAACCAAACTTACTCTCAGCAAATAACAGCTACTTATCTGGGGAGTGGACAAATTCCCAAGGCAATTTTGAAAACGGTTCTTAAGCTCCAGAGCTGCTTTTGAAAAAGTTACCAGAGATTGTTACAAAAGAGAGAAGAAACAGGCAACCAGCGCTCCATCTCCCTCTTCACAGGGTCATGTATTCTAATGCGTTCCTCATTGCTTTAGTGGGATGACAGAGCCTCTGGGCTTCCCAGGAGCAATATTCTCCCAAAAACAACAATACAGCCAGGATTGCAGAAAATTGCCACTTAGGTTCCTTTTAAGTTGCTTGTGTAACTCCAGTATATACAGGGTGACATGAATGTTCTTACCCTTAAGTTACTCGTGTCTAAGTAGGAAGAACAACTGGTTCTTTTTTTTTTTTCTAATTAATTCTACATTGTTTGAGGAGGGGGAAGGAAGGAGCGCGTTAGATGCTGCACAGTGTAACCATACACTGTTATGTAAGGGCAGTTCAGAAATAGGCTACTGGAAGAATGTCGCACAGGCCTAACATGCTGTTCAGTCTTCAAAATAGGACTTTCCATTTGTTTGGATGCATTAGAAACCATTGGGCTGGGCTCCACCCATCCCAGGCAGGAATTTCAGCTCCGCATGGCTCGGCCACGTTCAGTTTCCTCACGGATCTGCAGCTAGGCAGGAGCAGGACACATTCATGGCCACTCAGGAGTCTCTGGGCTTTTATTAACTGCAGGAAATAGTTAAGAAACTACGGAGCAGAGAAAACAACCGGAGAGCCCCTGCAGCACCTCAGGTTGCTTTAGGCAGTGCCTCTTGGGATCAGGGATTTGTGGCAGGAAGGACACCAGCTATGAGAGGGTTATTGTCACCTCCACCTTCCCCAGACGGGAAGGCCAGGCTGTTTCTGTTCCCCTTTCGATATTTGTGTTTTGGGGTAGCAGAGCTGCTGACACCGTCTCTGAATGGTCTCTGCTGAATCACTCAGGGTTGTGTAACTGCTCTTCCCCCAAGTGCTAAAAAAACCTTAAGAGTTCTCCAGTGTCTACATGAAGGAAATCTTTAAAAATTGTGGGTTTATTTCAACCTTTCTTATCTCTTTTTGCCTGCTCACTTCTGAGCCTTTAGTGTCTGTGCCAGTGTCAGGTTTTCAAACTGCTGTTGACTACCCAAAGGACAGGAGTGTATCTGTTACTTCCCACTCGCAGGTCAAATGTCTTCAAAATTTAAGGCTCTAAAAAAGAAACCCTGACCTTTATGAGTCCTGTAGTCACTCCTGAGAACAGAGGCCACTTCCTGCCCTGCGGAGATGTTACATTTCACCAGTTTCTCTTTCTACTTCAATTCTCATTCATTAAAGGAATCATTCTTTGCATATGTACATCTGTCAGGTTGACTGAAACAGGGTGAGCCCTTGAACAAACCCAAATTGTTGGGCATGAACAACCCCCGAAACACTCTGGGGTTGTTTTTGCAATAGGACCACACCTCTGGGTACTCAGTGTGATCACACAGCCCTCGGTAGGACAAAATGATCAGAACAGATAGTGGTGGCTTCCTCTTTCATTTCCAAGTGGTGACATTTAAAAATGTGTCATCAGATTCAGCCTTAGAAACTCATGGGCTTGACGTATCTCATGGGCTGGATGCTCTCCTTGAATATGAATTTGTATAATACAACAGTAACATAGAGTCCCAAGAGCAAACAACATGTGCTTTCTCCTATAAACATCTCTCCTGGTCAACCATTATCCTGTCCCCTGTCTTCTTTACCACACCCACATCCCAATAAATTAAGCACGTGAATAATAGAGGGTTTGGGGGAATAGTCTCTCATAAGTGAAAGGGCTTGTCTTTTACTTGCAGATGTGATATTACATTTGTATTTTCGGTTTTAGCATTAGCTCACACGTTCATTCGGAGATGACAGAACTGTGCAGAGTTGGCTTGAGTCCAGGGGAACTGGAAGCTGGTCTTTAGCTGCTGGAGGAGCCCTGGCTTGCTGGGTGACCTTGGTCAGATCATAACCCCTCATCGGAAAGGCATAGCAGCTCTTTCCAGAGTTCTTTGAGATCAGCAGATGATGACACAAACAGGCTAATCATCATAGAATGCTCAAGGTTGGAAGGGACCTCTCGAGGTCATCTAGTCCAACCCCTGCACACACAGGGTCACCTAGAGCACGTGGCACAGGACTGTGTCCAAGCGGGTTTGGAAGATCTCCAGAGAAGGAGACTCCACAACCTCTCTGGGCAGCCTGTTCCAGTGCTCTGGCACCCTCACTGTTAAGAAATCTTTCCTTAAGTTCCTGTGGAACTTTTGGTGCCTTCCTCCTTCCTCCTGGCGATGGGCGGGCTGCGGGCAGGGGGCTTTGCTCAAGTGAGGAAGAAGAGCAGCACAAAGGCAGTTTGGGTGGCAAGAAGAGCACAGCCTGAAAGTCCTGGCAAGACTGTCAGGGCTGGATGGGCACAAACCAACCCTCCCCTTCCCCAGTGAGGCTCTGCTGGGCTCTGCAACTCCCCAGCATGAAGGAAAACTCCAAGAGTATCGAGTTCACAGCAAATCAAGTGTGCTGCTGTGGCTCGCTGAGGCACGGCACCTCGTAAGAGTGGCCAAAGAGTGTCCAGCCTCCTTGCACTCTGCCTAGGCTTGCAGCCTATGCTGGGTTCATGGGCTGCCTGGCAATAAGGGACTTGGCTTTTAAGGTTGTAAAGTGTTTCCCACATCTGAGTATGCTCCACTCGTGCCCTTGGGATCAGAGATGGTCTACACTGGAGTCTTGCATGGGAACCATGCCTGCGAGAGGGACAGCCACGGAGCAGGAACGCACGTGAGAGATGGACCTTGGTGGACACAGGGCAACACTCTTCCTAGCATGGTCCAGGGCCACTACTGATCCTGGCACTGATGACTCCTAGGTACCAGGCTTTGTTGAGGAGCAGGGAAAAGGGAAATCAGCCCCTGCCGGCAACTTTTAAGAGATGCCTCCTTGGGGATCTATCCCAAAGGGATGCATATCAATACCCCTTCCTATATCTCCTTTGACTGGGGCAGAAAAGGGCTGAAATCCTGTCCCAGCGTCTTCCCTTGATAGGCTGCTGCATACAGAGATGGGTAGAGGAGCAATGGTACTATTTGAATATTCTATTATTCCTATGGGGAGAAGGATTTCCAACTCATTGCAGCAGTTTGTTTGTTTTTAAGCCTGTAGGAGTTGAATGAAATATATGAGAAACTGGGTTCAAATCCATCTTAAGGACAAGTCTACACTCTATTGGCATCCCGGCAGAGAGAGGAAATTGCCACAAACCGACAACATCATTGTCTATGTTATCTGTGTGCAGGAGTTTGGATATAATAACACACTTATCTCTGTCATCATTTGGGGTTTGCAGCACACCACAAGGAAATGTCTTTTGCTCTGATAAGAAAGTATGTTTTTGTAGCTCAAGGGCATAATAAAACCCTGCATACATGGTGATCTACACTTGGTCGTATTCTATACTTGGCCAGAATGGCAGTGTATTCAGCTCCAGCGGCGAGGTGTAGCACCTGAGTTAACACAACAGTGTGGACCGAGTGCCTGTCAACTGGTTTTGTTGCAGCTTTTCCACAGAGCCTTGTTCCAATATTCCCAACTGTGTAGAAAACCATTTGCCATAATATTTGCATATTGTAACCTTGTATAATGTGTAATAATGTGTGCATACACTTGCTCATGTTTCAGAGTCAGCCTCGTCCATTAAGGCTGCATAAAGTGCTTTCTCTTGCTGCAGTCTTTCCTTTCATACTGGTACTTAATGTCACAGTTGTGACAGAGGTCTGTTTGCTGCACAGGGTCGAGGGCACAAGAGCAGCACACCTTCTGGCACATGGCACCAGGGAAATGCAGGGAGGGAAAATCATTATTTGACAGAAAACACCCTCTCCCTGCTCCATCCCTCTATTAACATTTCACAGATCTCTTAACTCTCCAACAGTCAAGAGCTCCTCGGGATTTTACATTTTCAGAGAGAATTGTTGCTGTTCTGGAAAACACCTTCCATCTGTTTACTGATTAAAAAGGCAAAGCAAACAATCTCCATTCCACTTTCCTCAAATCCAAAAAGAACCAAACATACCCCCTCTGAAAAGCTGGGGCAAACAAAGAAGAGAGAGAAGTAAGATAATATTGTTTTTAAAATCCTGTTGCTTTGCAGCTGTTCCACATTCTGGCTCCATTCCAGAGTCACTTTGATGACCCACTGCCAGGAAAAAGAGAAGTCCTTTAAAACTTGAATTCAGTGTGGACATAATTTCTCACCAAAGTACATGAGGACCCACTAAGGGGGAGACTGTCACATGCATGAATTTAACAGCCAGAGATCTTCACTGAGACCCTGAAATCCGAGAGCGAAGCTGGGGTGGGAAATTTGTGGTCTCTAACCAGTAATAAATGGCAAAGAGGACTTCGATCTTTCAAGAAGTTTGATAACCAACAAGCAGAAGTGTTGAGCTAAATCAGTGCCTGGGTAGGAGGACTTGGCTTGTGCTTAGGGCTAACACTGGCTGAAAGTTGTGTCAAAAAGTTTGTCTTGGCTGCTGGATCCCTGCTCCCCTAGGAGAGCTCGTGGGGAAGGAGTACAAAGTAAGCACAAAATAAGCACAAACTGATTCAAAGGACAGTGACAGGAGAGAAATGCCAGCTCCTCAGATGATTAATAAATTATAAAGTGTGCAGAGGCACTGCCAGGTGCTTCCTTCTGAGATGTCGTTTTCTGCTTAAGTAAGTCTGGTCATAAATTAGCCTCCAGGATTGATTGATATGTCTTGGTGTTCTTTTTGCCACTGCGTTAAAAACATAGCTTAGCTTCTCACCCAGTAACAACTTTTTCTTCTTTTACCTTGATCTGTGAAGAAGCAATTGATGGCCCATTTCATGTTAGTGCAGCCTGTGACCCTTTTTACATCCTGCACTTCAACATATGCTGCTTAAAGATCATAGCAAGATTTGTTAGCAAGTAGCAGGTGACAGGTTGTTGAAACATGATAAAATAGCAAGAATTTTCAGTGTGACATTGAAAACGGCAGGAAGGGAAGAGGAGAGAATCTGTGGACAGCCTGCACTGAACACCGTAAGGATGTAAGTCCCCTGTTCAGAAGCAGAGACTGTGCAATGCAAGGTTGCCAACTGTCCGGTTAGTGTAGGGATGCTGGAAGGCTCTAGAGTGAAACTCCATTTGTCATGCCCTCATTCCACCCTAAAACCTGCTGCTAGTTAGGAGATGAGTCATGCAGCCCTGCAGATATCTGCATTCACTTGAGAACTGCCCCTCCAGAAGGTTCTGGATCTCTTTGGTGATAAAGCAAATCCAGAGGACTATCTTGGATAGATCTTCACAGTGTAGGAGGTGATCAAATTAGATGAAACAAATCCCATTATAATAAGGTAGAACTCTGGGCACTTTGAGCTTTCTGAACTGGTTTCAGAGCATATCTGTGCAACATCTGCCCCAGGGACATCTGGATCTTGGCTTATAGAGCTCATCCATGTAAACTAGAATTTGGGATGAGCTGAGCAAGAATGGCTGAAGGGCATTTCCAAGTCCTGCTGTAGCTGTGAGGGTGATAGTAAGTCCCTGTTGACCGAAAAGGTCATTTTTATTTTCACATCAGCTCTTTACCCTCTAGAACGGCCGCCCGCTAGCGGAATCCAACTCTCTACATAATCAGCAAGGTGGATGCACCTGATCCATGTCCCATACCCGGACCACGTTGTTTGCTTTGTGGGATGCGGTCAGTCCATCGTCTCGTGTCTGGCTTGTGAGCAAATACAGGTTTTCCAGCGGTGGACAGACACCACTCAGGAACAGAGACTGCAAGATTTCATCAGGTGGCTTCTGTTTCAGAAATTATATTTGGACTTGTGAACTCTGAGGAATTCAGGTCTCAGAGCAGAGGAAATGTTGGAAAGAGGTCAGGCAAGTTGCACTCCCACTGGGTTACCCAGGGCAGTAAATAGCACGAATTCCAGGGCAACATCTGATTTTCTGCTTTTACGAGGCAGATGTTTAGGAGAAATTATACACTGTTTATTTTAATTGCCATCTTCCAAACCTCCTTCCTACATGTACGTACACATTCTGAAACCATAAATAAGGATTCTTCAGGCCTTGCTGTTATTTGGGTAGTTAGCCCTGTCTTCCATCAATGCCTGGATAGGGCGGTGTGCTGCACACCCAATTCTTTTTGCACATCAGTTTTACAGTGGTGTAAATCAACTAGGTCTTACTCCTTTCTCAGTGACACTAGCATAAATCTGGAGTCACTCCACTGACGTCAGTGCTGCAATAGCAGTGTAAAGGACGATTAGCCCACTTGACTTCAGAGTATTGCTGCTGATTTACACCAGAGCAAGAGCAAAAGTAGTTGGGCGCAGCATGTACTAGCACTGCGTTACTGAATGGCAGGCCAAGTTTTGCTCTGGGATACGCAGGTGGAAATGCAGAACAGCTCTACTCATTTCACTGGCACCGTACTGGTGAAAATGAGTTTTACCTTAACCATAGTTTGAGTCCCAGGGAGCTCCACATACGCAGTGCATTGGTGAAGAAAGAGAATAAACCATTATCATTTAGGAGAGTCATATAGGGATGACTTCTCTAGATTTTCCTGCCTTCTATAGATCTAGAAGTGAAAAACACTGGCTGTAAAAGGGCTTCTTATCCCTCTTGGTGATGTGCTGAGGCATCAGCCCAGAGATTGCAGATTCAAGCAGAAGGAAACATGAAAGGCAGCCTTGCTTCTGATATATTTGCTCTCCAGTGCTGAAACCTGCTAACTGTAGGGCTTCCTATACAACCTTGCTCTTCAGAAGGACTTTGGCCTGGAGGGTCTGGGTTTCTGGTGGCTGCTGGCTGGGAAGGTGCAGGGTGAGATGATGGCTTCAGCCACCAGCAGCTTTGCTGAGTTCAAGTCTGTGAAGACAGGCTGATTTACACCAGCTGGCTGGCAATCTTCTGTTGGCATCTGGCCAATCCTCTAATTGTTCCTAAGTGACTTTCTTTTCCAGTAGCGTGCTCTTGCACTGAGTGGCTCAGTTTGCATACAGGGAAATGCAGCCATGTGTAACACGACTGCTTTAAAGTCAGTGAATTGAAATAGGGTCTGTTTGACCTACTGGGTAGTCTGGAGATGTCACAGAGCAGGATAGGACCATATGAGTTGGAGGTAACTAAGCCCTCCACCTATCCTCTCTCTCTCTATATATATATTTTATTTATTTAATAGAGGATCTTCTTTATCCAGCTCTTTTCTGAGAGCAGCTTTCCCTTCCAGCTCTTTTCCCAGAGCAGCTTTCCCTACGCTGGCAGAGGTCACAGGCAGCACGAGAACCAGCCAACCCTGAGAAGAACTGCAGTCCATCCCTTCCCAGTACTCACTGTCCAAGGGTGTGGACCCAGCGGTTGTCTACAGACCAAGGAAAATAAGCCTGTTCTCCAAACAGTTGGTGCATCAGATGGTTCCCAAGCCCCTGCTGTGCCTCTGCAGGGAGGGATGCCCACTGCAAGGTGCACGTTGGTGCGAGGAGCCGGGGACGGAAAGGTTGAGCTGTTGGTCTCACCAGGGATGGTCCCTGCGCCAGAGGCACATGCTGCTGTCCCCTCTCTCTCCACACAGTGGAAAGCAGCCCTGTGTTACGCAGTAAAGAAAATAATTTGAGCTAAGAGAATACAACCCAATTTTTTCCCACCCTTTTTGTTCTGTGTAGAAGTGAAAAACTTAGATGATGAATTCACTGGCAGGAAAATAGTCATGAAACAAAACTGTGATTGTTGTCATAGAAACCTGACTACAAAAGTTAAGCTTATCCAATGAAGGAGCAGAAATAGGCCATAGGACTTATGTGTCCTATCAAAACTAATATGCATGGCTTGGATTTAGAATACTAAAAAGTCACCATTAGAATAATAATGTAATGAAACCTACAGCTGTTGAGAAGCATAGACTTCTTTCAGGTTGTTCTTAGTAAGAACCAAGTCAGGACCTTGGAGACTGATCTGTGAGGGATGAGGATGTTTAGTAGCTCCATTACAAGCAACAAAGCTCGTTCCAATTAGAAAAAGAGGCGATTAAATCATAGGGGTTGAGGGAGACAGAGTTAGAAGCCTAGCCTTGCTTCAGAGCTCCCTTTTCTGAATGTACACATGCCATTTGTTCAGCCCATTCCCTCCTTTCCACATAAACTCTTCGTTCTAAAACTGATTTTGCCCTTGGAGTTTGCGGCTTGGTTCAAGTTTCCTTGTAAGCTTAAAAGCTCCATCTATAGGACAGTCAAAGAAGAGCCCCTTGGCTTCAACTTGATGAAAAAGGCAGAGAAGCTTGCTCAGAGATTCCAGCCTTGTTCTGGAAAGCCTCCAGCATGCTTAGCATACCGCATTGCAGAATGTCACTGATTTAATCTTTGTTGCTTCATATTTGGGTATGGTTTTCTTCCTCTGTTAAACCATTAGCCTTTGATACTGTTCTGCATGACTATATGGGGCTGAATTGTCGATTGAAATCACTGGAGTTGCGGTAGCTGCTGTTATTTTGCATTGGAAATCTCAAGGATTTTCTAAAAGCTCTTGATTTGCAAGATTTCTGGGCCACAGTTGTGGCATTGTTAGGTTTTGATAGCCTGAAGTGCCCTGTATGCAAAACTAAACGATAACATGGTTAATATGTCCAAATCGTCTAAATACAACTGATTTAGAAAATCAGTTTTTCCATACCCTGGTTTAATGATTGCCAGCCTAAGTTTACACTTCACTGCACTAGCTGCACCAGCAGAAGTAACAGCAGTAATTGCAGTCTATAGATACCTTTTTTTCCAGAAGGAGGAAATATAAAAGGTGAAAGACTTTTCTTCCTTTTTTTTTTTTGCACTGTAGAATCCTCCTTGCCAATCAGTTCTCCAGAGTACTATTGATTTTGTGCTCAGTTTAACTCTGCATCCTGAAGTGTTACACCCTAACATTAAGAGTTGCCCCATCATTAATAATCCCATGCACACATATTGTCCCCTATCACTCTGTCCTGCACAACCACAACCGTGGGCAAAGCCGTGTTTTCCTTCCTTTGAAATAGCCCAACCTGCAAAATCCTCCGGTTTGCCTCAGAGAACTCAGGACTCTTCCTCCCATTTGGTCACATTAGGGTGCAGAATAAGCCCCAACTTCGAGAACTCAGGACTCTTCCTCCCATTTGCTCACGTTAGGGTGCAAAATTGATCAGAGATTGGACATCACAGCTAAAGATGCTTGAAGGAAGGAAGGAAGGGTGGATGGGTGTGGAAGGAAGGAAGGAAGGAAGGGTGGATGAGTAGACAGACACTGCAGGGCAGATGGATGTAGATAGATGTTTTTAAGAACTGCTGGCAACTGGTAGTGTTGCAAATCATCTCTTTCATATCAGAACTTCAACTTCCATTTCCGCAAGAAATATAACGTCGTTTGGATACCCAAAATTCTTCTGAGGGAGACCGTGTGTTCCCAAGGAACAGAGATGCTTTGCTTTTCCTTTCTTCAGAATCATTCTGTCTTTAAAAGCTTCTTCCAATCAACGATAACCTTTGACATATATTTATTAAACTATTACTTTCAAATAAACGAAATCACAAGCATATCAACTACTTGTTCTTTTTTTCACCCTGAAGATTCACTTCCCGTTTCTTTGTTTAATATGTCCATCATCATTCAGATATATCCACAATCTATATTGGCGTCTACTTTGGGTACCTGTGGGTACTAAGTCACCCAGCTGTCCAGGGGATGCAATCCCTACCAAATGCTTTGGTAGATCACTCAGTTACATAGTTACCTGTCTCCTGGCTTTGGTGTTTGAATATCCCTTTATCCCCAATGTCTACTAAACTGATGTATCTTTTTCATTTCTCTGTCCCACAGAGATCCCGAGGTGTCCAGGAATGGTTGACAGCTGAATGGGTTGATGGACTCTCTTCCTCACCACCCTGAGCTCATGAGGGCTCTGAAGAGATCAAGCAGGAGCACGGCCTTGCTTCTCTGAGACTGGGGATGCTGTGGGAAGTAATTGCCTTGGCAAATGTCTTCATCCCTACCCATAGCCCATAGTCCATTGCTGGAAGAGAAGCTGATGAAGGATTAGCAGGGGACCAGGAAAAGCTCTACCAGCACTTCAAGCAGCAAAGGACACAGATGAGGGACCAGTGCTAAGAGAAGCATCATCAATGCAGATGAAACCCACTTCGTTCTGGGAAGAAGCTTAAAGACTCCCATGAATGGAAGGAAGTGAATGTCCAAATCAGCACAAAAGGTGCTGTAGGGTTTCCCTGTCACACTGTCCTTGCAAAGCACTTTTGAAAGTGAAGGGAATGTCAGGGCCACCTGGCCCTCTCCAGTGGCTAGTTTGGAAGAGATGTGGCAAGGTCACTTATGATCAGGTCAAGAGACCAC
>NW_010584731.1:232927-279825 GCF_000705375.1 Tinamus guttatus | reverse complement strand
ACAAATGCTTTAATTAAGAGGGAAAAGCAAAAGTATCACACAGAAAAAGAAAGAGCTTCTGCAAAAAATAAACCTGAAAGGCTTAAGAAAAGCAGAATAGGGCAGGGAGAAGCACTTTGGAGCATGCGCACGTGCGGTGATTGCTGTGCTAAACACAAGGAATCTGGAAACCCAGAAGCAGCTCAGTGCATTTCCACTGAGCAACCAGAGGCCTTCCTTGAACCTCTTGTCCCATTTTTAACTGGAAGCCCCATGTGATTCTGCAAGGAAGAAGAGTAAGAAAGAGAGCTCTTCTCTTCCTTGTGTTATTAAGTGCAGGAAGCCAGGATGCAGCCCGAGAAGGAGACATAGAGACCCACAGACACGACACGCTCATGTACCTGGAGTGAGCCTGCACTCAGAGCCTCCCTAAACCCGTAAGATCTTTTCATAAACAATCCCCATTCCTTCCCCTAAAGCTTCTCCCTGAAGGAGAAGGAAGAGGGAGAAGAAGAGGAGGGGAGAAAGGAGAAAGAAGAACGAAAAAAATAATAATAAAAAAATAAAAATAAAAAATAAAAAACCCCTCCTTTCCCAAAGCACATGAGGCCAATCATGACCTCTCTTTTAACGCATCGCAGGTGCTGCCCTGATCACCAGAGCTCCACTGCCTAGCCCAGGTGTGCAGCAGGCACCAGCCTCGGGCTTCAGGGGCAAACGTGCTTCAGCTGTGTGTCACTGAGCAAGAAGAGCTGCCCAGGTTAATTAACTGGCCTTGCAAAGGGAAAGTTTCAGGCCAGAGGATAGGGGGAAGACAGGAAACTGAAAGCACTGCGGAGTGCTTTCCCCAGCTGAGCATGGATTCTATCCCCTGCTCATGGAGGATAATTAGATGATTGCCATCAGATGGGTAAGCTGAGCCCTTACTTTCCGCACCATCCCTTCAAGACAGTAGGATATTATTCCTTTTTTTTAACCATCCTGAGCTAGCAATTGTCTATGTGATCTGCAGAGCTGTCCCTATATAATTAAAGCTGTCAGTCAAACTCAAGCACCTAAACACTACAAACTCCCAGGCTTATGAGGATTTATCACGGGTCTTTATTGCTTTGCAGGCAAACCAGTGCTTTGTGGACTGCATTTGCTGTTGTCAGAGGAACAAACTGTAAGGCCTTAGGAAGGGAATGTCCCTGTGAAAGCTGCTCCTGGCGCTTCGTGGGCTGCTAGCTGCAGCCACAGCATCTTGTGCAGGCAGGTGGCAGTGAGGCTGATGCTGGGCACTTGCCAGGGCTGAGTGGGGATGCTGTAGCTGTGGGTGGTGCACTGTCCTTGTCACTGTGGTAGGTCCAGAGGTCACCTCTGAGGTTTGAAGCAAGGGGGAGCTTTCCTGTGGTGACCTGCAGAAGATCACCTGGACATCTGTCTCCCGAGGGATGTGCCGGTTTATCCAGTGCCTTAACTGGCTGGAGCACCTGGGATTGGGGTGAGTGAAGAACTTGGCTCAGCATGGCTGTTCTCTTTGCACAGGGGTCTTAGTGGGCTGGCAAAGTGTGTGGTAGCTACCCGGGCTATATGGACTGAGGATGACGTCTGGAAGGCTAGGCCTGTGGGTCAGTCTGTCTCTGAGAAAACTCTGGACAAAGCCTTATGGCACAACTCCTAATCACCCCTGTTTGGATTGATGAATTTTCTCTCTTTTTTTTTTTTTTTTTTTTCAGAATGTGTATGGAGACAGCATGGAGACCAGATCCCTAGTGCGAAAACTCTCCTTGGCTTGTTTCCAGTGGCAAAAACTGTTGATCTTGCTGTTTGTGGGTAAGAAAACTTTGATCCAGGCTGAGCCCTGGGACCTTGTCGTGCTATGAGCTGTAGAGAGGGAGAAGCTCCTCCAGCCCCACAGTGTCTACACTGGAGACTGGTTCCAAAAATGGAAGGTGATGGAAGAGTGGAGGGAGGAGATAGGTGTCCATAAATCAGACATCCACAGCCCTAGGTCTCCCTAAAAACTGAGATAAGGGGCATTTTTTGGACTTTTATGTGTTCCCGACAAGAAAAGGTGGTTGAGAAGGGGCTATTTCCCTCCTGTTTCCCTTGGTTTATGCAGGTTGTTTATGCTGGCTGTTGCCATCCTCATTTCCAGGAAGGATTAGCAAGCAGACTAGAAGCCAGAGTTGCACTGCTGTTTCAGTTGTGTATCTCTGTACTGATTGTGTTTTCCAAATATTGAGACCCATCCTGCAAACAATCCCACCACAAGCAGTTTCCCCTATGTGGAACTGTCCTGTTCTCCTGTGGATCTGCTCCTGGCACAGATATTGCTCTTGAATTTGTCATTAATAAAAGCAAAACTTCTTCCGAGAGGCTTTAGCTGTGCTTGTTTAGAGTGTATTTTTAGAAAATTAAGTCATCTTGTATGCCATTGGGAGCATGGAGAGAAGAAAAGCATCCAAAAGGTGACTGCTTTTTTTCCGAAGTGTAAAAATCTCTTTACTGTTTTACACAACTGTAAAACAATCAAGTGGTGATTCACTGAATTCTCCCCTGCATACTCCTGCAAATGCTATCTCTGTAGCAAGGACGATAAGGTGATGTTTGTAGAATAACTTCTTTCAAAAGTGTTCATACTTTAAAACACCAGTTCGAGGCTGACATCCACAATGGTCTATGTGCACAGGGCTGTGGGAGGCTGAAAGAGGGTTAATCTGCTTCTGTGTGTGTATGTGATACACAAATTAAAACCCTCTGTGCGTGTGTGGGAGGTCTAGCAGTCACCTTTGGATAAATGCTGCTGTGCTCTTGCAGGATTAAGGTCCAAAGGTGGGTGTTTGCCTATGTTGTGTGTAGCAACCCAGCAGTAACTGGCCTGATGAAAGCTTCTGTGTGGTGTGTGCCGAAGGTCCGGTGCAGACCCACTGAGACAACACCTGTATGAGCGTGTGTAACTGCTTGGGATCTCCCTCCAGAAAGAAAACCAATTCTAATTTCATACCATCATTAGAAAGGCTGATTGTTTGTCCCAGGAAAAATAATTGCTGCTTAATGACGAGGATGCAACTATTGTCATTTTCATGAAAAAGGAAAGGGTGACCATGGTGCACAGTAATGTAGTGACTTCATGGTCCAATACAGAAAATGCTGAGAAAAATCAGAAGTCTATATCTCCAATCAGAACAATCTCTTTACTAATTTTTAAATGCCCCGAAGAAAGAGCAAAGCTAACACTGGATAATCTGTATATCCTGTCCTCCCTTTTGCATGAGCACATGGGCAGCACTTCAGCTCTTTGGGGTTATAATTTCCCTTTCCTAAATGCCTTCTTTCTGGTCAGGGTCTAGTCCAGCAAATGATAGGCTGGTGTAAACGGTAGAGAAGCCTTTTCCCTCTGCAGCCACAGACCCAAATTCATCAATGAGGGCACAGAGCCCTCAGGGAAATCTGGACTGTACCTCCGAATCAGTATAGCACCTGGCTCAAAGTGAAGAACAACTAAGACAAGCTAATGTCTGTGTTATTAAGGTGATTTTAGATGTTGTTATGTCTGGCATGAATCCCTTGATTTCAGGCCAAGCAGCAGCCCTGGCCAGGCCTGGAGGATTTCTCTTGCATATACCTTTCTTCTTACTGCTGTTAGTCTGTGCTGTCCTCAGCCTTCTGGGTTTGATACCAGCACCATGCCAGCTCTTGCTGCATCTTGCTGCCTGTTTGTGCAATAAGTGATCGCCTCATGTAACAGGCTGCTTGAAGGTCCTCGCAGTCCCCTGTTCCTTGTAACATCCTAAGAAGACTGACATGAATGATTGTGGGGCACTGTGAGGCTTAGAGCTGGCGAGTTATCCTTACCCGTTGGGACACGGGATGGTCTTCAGGTCCGATGGCTGGAGAGGCTCCAGTGATGCTGCCCGGAGGGAGAGATCCTGTGGGCTGTGCAGTGGGATGGCTCTACCTGCAGTCATATTGCCATGTAGCTGTGTGGCCTGTTTCAGCCTCTCCTTTGCCTTCAGCAGGTCTGTACGTGCAGACTCTACACTATGCGATGAAGTCAGGTGAAAGCCAGGCAGAGTAAGTTATCTTTTCTTCTTCCCTTTTCCTACTTCAGTGCTACTGTGGTCTGGGCAAAAGATGGGGCACATGGAAGAGGAACGATTCATCACTGTGGAAAGAAGAGGCAATCCTTTTCCTAAGGTGACATAGATGTTTCTCATCTGCATAAGAAACAGCTCCCCCAGAATGAGTCCTTGGAGGCTTGGAGGACTGTGTCCTGCTGGCAGTGAATCCAGGGTACGGCAGACCAAAACTGCAGGATGAAACAGTAGTGATAGGGCTGGCGATGTATTAGGTAGACTCTCTTTGCATGTTCTTTGGAGGGGGCCTGTACATGGACAGACATGGTCAGGAACTCAAATCCCTCCTGTATCATGGCATCCTGGACTGCTTTACAAGGTTGGAAATGAGCTCGGTGTCTTTCACAGGAAGCGCCTTGGTGCTTGCAGGAGACGCTTTGTGTGGAGAAAACCTTTTCTTGGAAGGTTTGTCAATTATGGTTTTTGTCTGGGGATTTTTGGTGGGAGACGACTGAGCTCTCAGTGGCTGCTGATGAGTGGGGGCTGGCAGCCTGGGGTTTAGATGCAGATATGCAGGAGAGGAAGCAGCATTAGTTTGAGCTAATGTTGCACAATAGCATCTTAGCTCTGTTACAAGCAAGTCAGCAGAATGGTGCAATACAGATGCATGTGTAAAATGTCATCTGAAGGGCAGTCAGAGAGGAAGAGATGCACTGTTGAACTGCTCCGTGCACAGTGAAGGGTGGGTTTTGTTGTGAAGTGAATGAGTAGATAAAAGTGGAAGCGTAACTGGAATTGTACACTGTCACTGCTGCCCAGAGGGTGCGTTAGAAACAGTGAGCGTAAGAACTGTAAGTTGTGGGTCATTTCTGGGAAGTATTTCAGAATAGCTCAGTAGCTTTCCAAAGCGCTTCATCATTCAGTCTGCTTCAAATGCCCTAGTCCTTGTGTCTGATACTTTGCGACTGCTTTACTCTTCCCTGAACTACTGGCACTCTGAATCTCTCTTGGCAGGTTTGAACCTCATTGGAAGCCTTTCCTGACCAGCAAATCCCTGTACCTGCTTATGGACAGGCCTTTCAGAAGTGATCTTGAAAGAGTTCTGTGGTTCCATACCCTTCCCTTTGGGCTACGGAACTCAGGTATCACAGCGCTCTGCTGTCAGTGCTGTAATGTTGTGGATGGACACTGTGAACTGAAGAGCCTCTTCCTGGAGTGCTGCAGAGGAGATGGAAATAAATCAGGGTCCATTTAGCAGGGCTAGGCTGGATAGTTGGGATGCCTTTGAGGCATACTCCATCATGGTGGTAGGGGAGGAAGGAGATAGTACTTTAATTCCAACTTTTAGCTATGCCAGGTGGGGTGCAAAGAGGAAGATTGACAGAAATGCTCTTATGGATGGAGCAAGATCCACTGCAGAAGTTAACAAACACCAACTGTGAGGGAATAACTGATTGGGTTGGGTCCCTTGCTGTTTTCAGTGTGAGGTAATGCAGAGCAACGCCTTGCAGTGCTGCTCTGAGGTAACCTGTTTGCCTTGAAATAGCCTGGGCAAATTCAATTGGGGAAATACAATATGTGGCAACTTCTGACAAAGCAGGGTGGTAACCGACTTCTTAAACTGAAGATATACCTCAGGGTGCAGATTGGTTGGATTCACAGTGCTTCCTCCACAGGGCAACATCGGGCCCTTTTTTTCCTGAATCATTACTCTTGGGAACAAAGAGTTCCCAAGTTCAAACATTCTCCAAAATGAATGGAGAACAGCTAGTCTAGATGGTATCCCTGCCCCAAAGAGTGGGCAGAGCATGCCCTTGGGGGGGTCTGTGTTGGTAGCGTTGGGTGGGGTGGCTGTAACGAGAACAGTATTTGATCATGCTGTCCCATGTAAAGCGTCCTGGCTCTTTATGAAGTGGTGAAACCTGGCTCTCAGAGCCTGAGAGAACAAGTCTCCTGTTGGTACTGGTGGGGCCACTGTTAACCCTTGAAGATAACCCTTCATCTACTTCGTATCTTTCAGTTCTCTCTGCTTTTGCCACACTGCAGCTTCTTCCAGAGCAGGAGTTGCCCGAATCTTTTGCGCGGTACGGAGACTGGGCAGGGGATGGGTCTGGGGGGGAGTAGAAGTGTGAGGGAGGTGGTTTGAGAGACTTGGTTTCTGAAGCTTTTCAGAGTTCTCTCTTACTCCTCAATTTCACAGCTCTTCCTGCCTCTCACTCCTCCTGACACTCCTCATCTCTCAATGGGTTTCTCTTTCTCTCCCTTTTAAATATACTCTTTCAATAAGTTCTCATATTGATTAACTTAGGCTGCTAGATCCACACTTATTCCCCCGTTTAACTTCTGTTATGCCCTGTTCTCAGTGTTGCCCTGTCCCATTCATTTTCTCTTGTTCTAACTCCACCACAAATATGGCAGTCCAGGGCCTGCAAAGTTATATCCATCCCTATGTTCTGCCTGCCTGCATTCAGAGAGAGGGGAACTGAAATACACTGCCTGTTGTAGCTATTGGAAGACTTCTGAGCTTGGAAACCCTCTTCTTTCCTGTCCTAGCACAATTAGATAAAATTTTCTGTGGTGTCTTTTTCTGTCTCTTCCTAGTGTACTCTGTACCTCAAACAGAGGTTCACCCTCCAAGTTAAGAACTACTGATCTACTGAGCATCCCTACTTGACTTTCTCTTTCCATTTCCTTTGTGCCTTGTGTCTGCCCTCTTCTCTAGCTGACTACAGGTTCCAGTTAACTTTATTAGCATGTTGTTGACACTCCAATGCCTTTTGCTCATTAAGATAAATTCCATCTCTATGTGGCTGGGACAGAGCTAGAATCCTACTAGGATCCTAGGGCTTCTCTGCTCTCATACTGCTCAGGAAGTTACCTGAGCGCATCAAACAAGCCCTCAAGGATACTCCTCTAACCTGGTGGAGAAACTTAAGGGAAGGACTTAATCTCTTGGAGTCTTTTTTCCTCAGATTGAGGTGCCAAAGGTGTATTGTGGTCGGCAACGGTTACTCCATCTATGGCCAACACTTTGGGAAAAAGATCGATTCTCACGATGTTATCATAAGGTACTGAATTCTTAATAGAATCCAACATTTAGACAGAACCTGGGGGCTGATAATGTGCATGTGTCTTTCTTGCCTGTCAAACATAACATCTAGGATCCATCAGCTCAGATAATCTAATGACTTTCTTGCAGCTCATTGCAAGTCACTGCAGGACTCAAAAATTATACTTATTTACAGTTATGTTCCCTGGGGCCTGGATAGCCAGTTTCAGTGCCCCACTCAATAGCAGCTGGTAATCCCGATGTTGTAGGACTGGTTCAAGGCCTGACAATGCCAAATCTTTGATTGCATTTCAACTTTAGATGCATATTTCCTTTAACTTGGGAGAGTCATTTAATTTCTGTGTGCCTCAGTTCCCTCTCTGAAAACTGGCAGTTTTCTGACACCACTGCCTGCCTTTTTGTTAAGGGGAGGAAGTACTCCTGCATGTGTGAGGTATTCAGTTCTGTGGAACCAAGTCATAAGGTTGCACCATAGTGTGTATCCATTCCCTCATGTGAGTTCACATGGCCCATCTTCCACTTGACAGCAGACAGCTGCTTTCATGGTTTGAAATTGTTCCAGGGACAAATCCTGCTCTTCTGCGTTTGATTCTCAGGTTAAATGATGCTCCAGTAAAGAAGCATAAGAAAGATGTGGGTGAGAGAACCAGCATCCGTCTGTTCTTCCCTGAATCAGCTCTTCCCAACCCTCTGGAAAACAATGACAATGAGACACTGATGGTGTTTGTCCCATTCAAACCAGCAGATTTCATCTGGCTGAGGGAGGTACTGCTGAAAACAAGGAATAAGGTGAGATGTCTTAAATGAGGGAAAGCTGAAACCAAGTTGAAACCAAGTTACTTGGAATGATATGTTTCATTGCTCTAATAGTCATGTGTCCTTCAAATATTTAATGAGCTGCACAGTGGATCTGAGACTTTATTTTTCATTAATTAGAAACACCCTAGTCTCAAGCACATTGCAGATAGTTGCACTGGCATAAGTGGAAGAGAACTGGAGTTTCCTTGCTCTGCCAGAGTGTATGTCGTTCTGAGCACAGAGCTAGAGCAACAGATTGTAGCTGAATCTTTATCTTGACACTGTCTTGTGTGCATGGACATGCCTTGAATGTCTCTTTCTCTCTCTTTGCCTTTCTCTACAGACAAAGGTGGGATTTTGGCGCCAGCCACCTGGGGAATGGAACGGGAATGTCTCTTACCTGCGTATTCTCAACCCGTATGTCATCTATGAAGCAACGTACAAACTCCTGAAGCTGAATATTTGGAGTATGGTATGATCTCACCCTGGAAAGCAAAAGGATAACTATCAGTATTCTGTGTCTTCTCTAATACCTCACTGCTTGAATGGAGAGAAGTCCTGGACAGCAGAGATGGAGAAAGAAAGAAAGCCTGCTGATTAGATTAGCGAGTCCTTTCCCTAGTAAACGCGCTCTTTCCTGACAGCATGGTATTACAAGTTTTGATCACTGCTCCTACCAAAAAACAGAAGAGTTTTCTGGCCTGTCACAGCACTGCAGTGTTAGTGCACCATTCTTGTGCACTAGTGCACCATTCTTGTCATTCTGCCCCGTGACCCTTAGCCATTCTGCATTCAAATCACTTCAGAGTTGCACTTCTGGCCGGAGTTCTAGACATCACATAGCCTGGCCCCCTGTTGTGACAAGCAGGCTTGTCATATAAGCCCTTTCACATAGGTTTCAAGGCTCCTGTCTATAAACCATTACTGGTAATTAGCTAGTGTAAAATGAGAGGAATTTGGGTTGGCATTCCTTTAAAACACTCAAATCTAGCAGAATTCTGGCCTAAGGCTTGCTTTTATGCCCAGTGCTTCTGGAACACAAATTTCCCATCCACTCCATGGTGGAGGGTTATTTCATTAGTGAATCTAATGATACTTTGTCTTTGGTCTTGACAATCTTTGTGATGGTGCTGTGCAATCTTTAATTAACTTTAAGCCTACCAGGCACCACCAGGATATTTAAAATCTGCAACAAATCCAAGAGAAACTCTAAAGTCTGGTATGGCAAAATAACCTTTTCCAAGGTCATGCAGTAACTCTTGTCCTGGACTGAGACTGTATGCCAAGTCTCCTGAATACTGTAGAAATGCTGTTAAAAAGCACATTTCTCTGCTAAAATGCTTTAAAGGTGCTAAGTGGGGCAATCCAGGTGGAGAGTGTTAAGTGCTCAGCTAGGCTTGGGGGACCAAGAGCATGTTCAACTGCTCCGTGAGCGTGGTTACTGTTCTGCTCAGTTGCAAAGCTTTTAATGCAGTGTGTGTTTGTACATGGGCATGTTAACTTTACACAAACAAAGAACATTTTTGTAACACATAGGCTAGGGACAGGCATTTAATGCTTGGATTAGAGATTAGGCACCATATGAAGGTCTCCAGTAGAGAATACACCTAAAAGAGGCACATGGTAAAAAAAATAGATGCAGAAAACTTATATGGGCTCCATCATGGATGTCACTTTGTCAAAAAGCGTGCTGATTCCTTCCATCTGAAACCTTTTGATTTCTGCTGAATGCTTTATTGTAGCATCCCAGAGGCCACATTCTCCTTGACCCTTATTTTCTGCAGCACCTTCTCATAAGATGCTGCTTGCTTGAGTTCTAGGGACTCTGTCCAGGCATCTGTCCTGTTTTATTTATGTATTTTTTTTTTTTTTAGTAAGTGAAGTGTGGGGGAAGCTATTGGTCCCAGCTGGTTGCTGATGTCACTATTGTAAAAGTAGGAGTTTGAAATGCTAAACAGCTGTTCTCTCTTTTCTCTTCCCAGAGATATGCCACCACGGGAATCATTGCTTTGAACTTAGCCCTCCATGTGTGCCAAGAGGTCAACATTGCAGGCTTTGGTTACCCTGGCAACCATGACAATGCTACGCCAATACATTATTACAATACGGGTCGCCCCTTGCGAAAACAGGTAGCGAACACATCCCCTTCAGGATGAGGTGCTCTTCACAGTCGGTCTTAGCGGACAGAGCTAGGACGCAGATAGCTGGGAGCTGTAGTAGCTATCAGCAGCATTACCCATGGACGTTCCCGTTGGGACATGCCAGAAGGAATGTTTTCTTCCCAGAAAAGACCTTGAGCACCGACATGGGCTCATTCCATGTGTGTTTTGGCAGTCCTTGTTGGGTGACATGGGTCCTGCCCAGCCCTAACAGTGGAAGTGCTGCAGAGGAGGCTGAGTCAGGTGGGATCCATGGCCTTCTGGGTAGCGTGAGGAGCATTGTAAGAAATAACCCGTAACTTTGGCTCTCTTGTGTCTGCAGCTGTTTCAGCACAACATCACTGCTGAGAGAAAGTGGCTGCTGAAAATGATCCAGCAGGGAGCGATTGCTGACATTGGCAAGCCTTCCTCCCGGGCCCAGGACCGCTGATGCTGCATGCTGCCCTCCTACAGATACTGCTGGTGGTCCCAGTTGGGCTTTGCCCTTGTTCCAGGTTGTTCTGAGCAGAAACATCCTGTTCGATGTTGGGTGGGAAATGAGCCCTGGGATTCAGAGCTTGTCCTTTCCCCTGTTGCATTCCAGCTCTCACTACTGCCTGCCATAGTGGAGGATGAAGTGTCAGGCAATGGTTTTCTTTTTCCTCCTCTTTTGGAGCAGGCTGTCATTTTCTTGTTGGTTATTTGTATAAAGCACCAAACTGGGATGGTTTCCCAGCTGGTCCCCAGCCCCTGGGTAAGGGAGGAGGGTGACAGTGCATTGTGTGCCTAGAGATTTGAAACTCCTAAGCAGCTTGGAGTGAGAATCAGACCCAGCAGTTTGGAAAAGGACTGAGCTGAACATTCAAGGATTTCAACGTTTTACTAATTGTTGGGAAATGTTATGTCTGTAGGAAACACTAAGGAAGTGGGATTTATATTTTTTTCTGTTTGAGAATAAAAATGTTTCTGATTTCAAGGAGTGTTTCTGGCTGGCAATGTCATGTGAGGGCGATTTCTGGTAGGACAAGTGAGAATTGCATCAGCATTGCCTCTGAGATCTTTTCATGACTTCACAACCACATTTCATGCTCCCTGTAGCTCAGGATGTTTCTTCCAGCCAGTTATGAGCATGAAGCCAGCCTGCCAGGTCCACTGTGTGCTAAAGATCTTCCACACATAAGAAGTCCCTTCCAACTTCCACTGTGTTTGTGGCTGACTCCTGTTCAAAGTCCACTTCTGGCACCCTGTATTTTGGGTCAGAAGCCAACCCTTTGATCATAGGTCACAGCCTCCTTCTAGGACGTGGTTAGGCTGTATTTCCTTTTCTTTGCTTCTCTCATTGTCATTTTCTTCCTACCCTGCTATCATCCCATGTCCACCTCAGTCACTGAATCACTTAAAGGCTGTCTCTAACTGGAGAGAGAAAAAAACAGCAACAAAAACCAAGTTGTGGCATTAAAATGATAGCTATATTGATGCAATACCTACTTTGCAAACTCTTCAGTTGGATGCCCATTGAGGTGAAGGATCTTCCTGAGTAACTCTTTGAAGACATACTCTTAAGAGTCGGGTTGGCTTAATTTACATCAGGCTGCATCTGTCTGATAGCAGCAGTATTTGGTGTGTGGGAACATTAGCACAGTACCCATGCTCATAACTTCCACCATAGACAAAATTTCCCTCCCATTTCCTCCTGCTCTCTGGTTTGCTGTGGCTGGGCTCTCGGGGCACTTCCTGTGCTCTTCATGATACTCCTCTTCCTGGGTAACTTCTCTTCCAGTGTTTTAGTTTTGTCTCCTGAAGTTGCTGTGTAACCCCATGTTATCTCATGATCTGCAAAGCATTAATAGCCTACATGCAGCTTCCACTGTTACTGTCTTTTGGCAAGCTTCTTCCTAGCTGGAGCTGAAATGTTTTTGCTCTGGTTGGTGTACACAATTCCTGAAAGAAAAATCTCCACTGAAACTTCCCAAAGCTGCTTTGTACTAGGAGACTAGCAGAAGAACTGGATGCCCAGCTGTTCAGCTACCTCGATGAAGAAGTCACTTGAAGGATAAAAGGAGATGACCTAATATTCTTTCACATGCGAACAGAACTGAACGGAGCAAAGGCAGGTAACTGTTTCAGTTAAGTTTTCTTGTACCAGCTCAACACTGGCTTCAGGTTTTGTTCTACACATTTATAAGTCTTTGCTATCTACATAGCACATAATAACCACACAGGCTCTGCCAGATTCCAAAAAAATAAAACAAAACAAAAAAAAAAACAGTTTCTTTAAATGCACACAAACATATGGGTTTTGCTCGACTAGTATTTTGTAAGTGCTTTGTAAGCAGGACTGGAGTCGAATTCGACAGGAGTGGAATTGGACTCCCAACTGTTTGGATGACTAGTACTCCTGGACTTCCACTCCTGGTAGAGTAAAATATCTTGACAATGTTAAATGTCCAAGAGTTGATGTGTAAAATATACTGTGAACTAAGTCCAAGAAATGGTTTACATTTTCTATCTGGGTGACGTACGAGAACTCTACGACAACTTTCAGGGACTGTCTCCATACTTTCTGTGGCACTTGTTGCAACATCTTCCTTTCACATAGTGGCAAATCATGGCAGTGAGAGCATAAAAAGGAGGCCAGAGAGCCTTAGCATTGGATGTTATCTGTGGCAATGATCTCACTACTTGTAGCAAGCAGATCTATTACCCAACTTTTTGACTTTATGTTTGAGAAATGGCTGATGTGTTTTCCCTTAAAACAAGGTTCTGTAATCCTCCTAAGTGACCACAGTTCATTAACAGCTGCTTCTTGTTCCAAATGTTTCCAAAGCATGGGAGCTCTGCAGTAGGGATTTAGTGTTTAACCACACTTCAGTGGTGTCTCTGAATCCCAAATGCAACATGTCTGATGTGTGGTTTACAGTGGAACAGGTAGCTCCCCTGGCATCCAGGTCCACAGAGAGTCTGTGATCTAAAGTCCTTCAGATCCTAAATATATTTCTTAGATAGACTGGAGAAATCCTTGCCCTACAGCAGATTCCTTATGAAGAGAACTGGGAGAAAGGGGGTGGAATAAGTAGAATGGGAACAAAACTACAGTAATACAAAACATATGTAAATTAGGCTATGAGATACCATAATAAGGATGTAATGGAGGGGGAAAGAAAAGGAAAATGAGTCATACTCTTGCCTGAGTAGCAAAAACGAGCATCGGTCTGAGCTGATAAATCCACCCTCCTCAAGGCTGCGGAAAGGCAGCTGTAGCCCTTCTGAACCCGCTGCGGCCCGTGCCAAGGCACTGTGAACACCCCTGCACCACTGGCATCCTCAGCTCAGGGGACAGCGGGGTGTGACAGGGATTCATCCGTGGCAAACGGCGTGACATTGCTGGGCATCTTTGGTACCAGCCATCCAGGGGCGGAGGGAGATCCATCCTCGCTCACTGTCCATGAACACTTGGCAAGCGAGTCCAGATGCCTCCACCATCTGTGTGAAATCCTCCCAACCATTTAGATTAAACATCAGCTGCAGTGAAATGTAGGGCTCCTAACTGACCTGACATAGTCCATATGGAGTAGCTGCCACAGTTAGTGACTATCTTGACACTGATTAATCACTTCTTCTAGCTGTGTATTTGTCCCTGGTTACCTGACACAGTTCTTCCCTAATAGCTTTTGCATGGTTCTGGGGTATTCATGTGACCTTGGCTTTGGGGAATATGCCATCTGATGACACATATTACCGACTCTGATGTAGACTGCTTTTGATCAAACTGCCTTGGACATTAGCTTTTGGTTTTGTTTCCTTCTCTTGCGTACACCAATATCTGTATTTTACTACAACAGGAGACACCTTAGGTAGACCAGACTATGTTTAGTTTTGAGTGGCACCATTTGGGTGATGCTTGGTCTGTACCATTGGAGAGACAGGCTCTGCTTCCACCAACACGTCCTTACCTGTCACTTATAATCACAGGCATGACAAGCAATCTGCATTGCTGGCACTCCTTGCTTTTAGCTAGCAGTTAAATGATCTGCAGCTAGAGCCCATCACTGCTCAGACAGTGGTGAAGCTGTCTAACACCCCCAGCTAGCTGCAGAGTTTCTGCATTGCTGGCACTCCTTGCTTTTAACTAGCAGTTAAATGATCTGCAACTGGAGTCCATCACTGCTCAGACGGACAGTGGTGAAGCTGCCTAACACCCCCAGCTAGCTGCAAAGTCTCTCTCTCAATCTGAATGTGGTTCTGATCTTCAGAGATACAAGACCTCAAACCAAGAGCAATGCATCTTTGAGGCTGATCAAGTGTGAAATTACTATACCTGTTACATATGGGAAGCAGCACATGCAAATGTTAGAGGCACTAAGACATTGCAGTAAGGAGCCTTTCCGTTATTAGTTTTGTGGCTTCCACTCCAGTCAGGGAATACCATATGGTTGCTGTACGAGATGTTCCCTAACCATTCCCAGGAAGCAATGTGTTTGTGGTATCTTTTGAAGCAAAAGGATCTCAATGCCATCCTTCATTTGGGTTTTTAAGTTCTTTTCTTGTGGTTTAAATAAATTGTCTTTTCCAACAGAATGTCTGGGGAAGTTCAACAGCCTGCTGAATTTTTGAGACATTTCCTTTTCTTTTCCTGTCCACTCAGACACCCTTTCAGACGTGAGCAGGTGACTGACTTCCTGAGTACAGCAGTGACTCAGCTGGACTTTGAGGACTTGCAAACTGGCTACACGTTCTGAGCTGAGAATCTAGCTGCAACACGAAGCAATTTAAGCTAAATTCACCACAAGTGACTGTTAAACCAAGTTTGTTGCCTGATATTGTGCAAGCTAAGAGGGCAAATATGGCCAGTGTTGCCACTCATCTGAGAGCAATACCTGCTTATCTGGTGTAGTATGATTATGTGCCTGAACTTCCCAAGTATTTTTTGAAATTTTGGGCAATAGCAGTCGATCTGCATGTGATATTGGGTTGCCTGTGGCCTTGAAATCACCATAGTTATAGTGGCCTATTTATTCCCACCACTGACATGTTAGGATAACTCCATTTGTCCCTGCCTACTTCACATATCAGGGTCCTAGATGGACGCTGTGGTCCTCTTGCTACTTTTGTCTCCTTAGCAAGTTACTGGGTCACTTTGCAGATGAATTCATATACTGTTCATATACTTTCAAGTTCCCTTAATTAATGCTTGGAACATATTACCAGTTATAGGATCCAGGAGTTTTGCAAACTTGTCAGCAGGAGTTCATAATCTTTATTTTATTTTATTTTATTTTATTTTATTTTATTTTATTTTATTTTATTTTATTTTATTTTATTTTATTTTATTTTTATTTTCATATAAGAAAACATTAGATGCTTTGTCAGCCTGTCTGCATTGTGCCCATCCTATGCCAGGTAATGCCTGACTATTTGCTTCAGATCACAGAGGCTGAGTACCTGCTGTTTGCTGTTGTGTTATTTATATTATAATATTGTTCAGGAGAGCAAAGCCTTCCCAGACAGGTGTTTTTAGAAACATTGAGATTTTCTGTAACATCTTCTTTCTAAGAGTTTTTTAATGATCCCAACAGTAAATTACCAGCATAATGAATCATGTGTCATTTTAGATGTTATTCTTGTCACTTTAAAGGATTCCAAATAATACTTTTGCTTCTTGCAAAGTGAAGGAAGCAATTATAGAGACATTATGGCCCTCTCCAGTCATTGCACATTGTTATGTGCAAGCTGAAGAACATGAAGTTAACTGGCATTGACTTTCTAAACTGGTGGCTGGGTGTGATTCGTTAGCTCGCGTGTTTTCTGCTCGTACTCCATCCCTTGCAGTTTGCACATGGTTTGTCCTTGAACCAGTGGTGATGTAAGCTGTGAAACTGTCCCCTGTAGTAGAAGCAGCATATCCTGTGAATGTCCTTCAGGCTGTACTCTCCACTCGACCCCTAGGCATGGTTGTTGGGTAGATTTTTTGATCCTCCCAAACTCTCAAGCATCTTCAGTGAGTCTTCATTGAAATGGTAATTTTTAGTGCATACTTCAGGCTCATCTCAGCTTTAGATAAAAATTAAATGTGGATTGCCTCATTCTGCATATTGAATGCTAAAGGACACATTCATTTGTCCTCTCCACAGACACGATGCTCTGCCAATTTCCTTAATCCAGACATAGAAGCCGTCAGCAATTGTTTCCTTTCACTTTTGATTCCATCTATAAAAGCAAATACCTGCAATCACTAGCGTCTTTTCAGAAACGTTTTTTTGCAGAACTTGCCCAATTTTGACAAAGTTTTTGTCTGCTGGTTTAATGGGTGCTCTCTGGCTGCATATCGATGTTTCACTTTTAGCTCCCATTGTGGTGCGACATTTTTTTCATCGTGGAGATAAACTTTTATTTTAGGTTTTCCGTCCTTCAATGGCCCTCTACTGACCCACTAAATAAGTCCATACTTCCCCAGGTATTTTGAACTTTTCCCTGTAAGCCTGGTATTGCAGCTTATATTTTATAGCATTTTTACAACTTTCATATGTAGTCACTCCATATTCCATCTTATTCTCAACGCGCATCCCATCCTTATCTCCGATTTTTGCATATCTTCTATCTATGTGTGTGAAAAACATTTGGCAGCCTGCAGTGGACCCTCAATAGCACTGCTTAGTTATCCACAGAAAAAAAAGAAAAGTCAGGGAGCTTTATTAGAGGGCTCAAAGTGTATTTGAAGGTATATCAGCAAATGTGGCATATTACAAAGTCTCTTCCAGAAACAATAGCTGTGTCTACACCGTGTATTAAGGAAGGTACAGAGGTGGACCTCTGCAAACTCGTGCAGTAAAGTTTTAAACACAGATTCAGGCACAGCCAGGGCACACAGCAACTCTAATCCCAGCTGGGCTGTTGGTGCCTCTCCAACATGCTCTCCAAGGGCAGGACTCGGGGCTGGTGCTGGTTTTCGGTGCTCTGCAGGCTGAGCCAGCACCTATAAGTGATCCATGAAGCTTCTGCTCCTGTTTGCCACTTGTGCATTGCCATGTGCAGCTTCATGGGAGAAACTGCAAGGCTGAGGTGCAGCCAGATGGATAAACTCTAGATGTATGTTCTTAAGAACTTGGCCACAAATAATGCTGTTGTTACCTGGCTCAAGAAAACATCTGCCCAACCTTAGTACTTCCCCACTACTTGCCAGTGTGGTATATCTGAAAGTGTGGCAGGGGGACTAATGAAGAAAGTCAGTCATTCTCATAGCACATTCAGATATGGGTGAAAAATGGCCTTCCTGAATTTGGACTTAGAGTTTCACAGAAGTTTCCATATTTAGCCAGTTTGCCCTGAGCTAAGCTGAGGCAATCGAGTCAAGTGACACACTGACACAACCCATATTCCTCTTTAATTTCGAGTCCAAACTATACCTCTCATTACTTCCTCTTTTTTTCCTCTTCTATTTTTTTAACACATAGCTTCAAGAAGGGCGATTCATTCAGAGCATGCTTAGAAACCAGGCAGCTTCTAATTTCACTTCCCTTGCGGTTCTGTGCAATTCTCGGTGATAAGCAGTGAGAAGCAAGACTGGTGAAACACTTGGCATTTCAGGAGGTTTCTTGCTCCTCCTCTTAAAGTTATACCCATGGTCCTTTCTCCTGAATGCTTGGACTGAAGATGCCCAGGAGAGGAGCTTTTCTCCCGTGGACACTTGTGGTGCTGCTGGGGCTGATGTTGGTCCTGTCACAGCTGGCATGCTGCCTCCCTGACCCCTGTTTGGAGGTACGTGATCTCTAAAACAGCACAAAAGCCTTGTGTTTCACTGCAGTAACTTTTCCCTCTGCTTGGGAGATTTGTGCATCAAGTCTGAGGAGTGTTAGGTGTAGAGTACTATGAAAGCTCATGATTTTTTTCCAAGGATGTTACGAAGGCAATTGATATTTGAACTGAATATTGGTCTCAAAAAATCTGAGAACCAGAACCAGCCGCATAAACCATTCTTGTTGTTGACCTTCTGTACCTCTGAAGTTACTACAGTACAGTTAAGATAATAGGTTATGTTTCCCTTCAGGAAGAAATGCAAACCCTATCTATAATTTCTGCGAAGTTCAGTATTTTAGCCTCATTTGTACAGTAGCGTACCCCAAGTACTTGGGCACTGATAAACTGCCTTTTGCAAACTTTTGCAGATACCCTTTACTAACAGGGTATTTTCTGTTAGAACTACTCGCTTGTCAGCAATGTAATAGAGCTGAGAGCTGATCCAGGACACCCCGGTTATCCTGTGTGTTTGTTTTTCTGGCTCTGTCGAAGGTCGCTGCCAGTTCATCCGTAGCCTCAAGGAACACCGTCCTGTGGTTTTGTACCTCCCTTAATCAGCAAGAAATGTTGCTTTTCCTGTGGAATAGGACTGGTCCTATTAAAGTGTGGGAGTTGCTTAGGAGACCTGAAATTATTTCCCAAAGCTCGGGGCAGCTTTTTTAGCAAAGAGCTACAAGGTTGCTCATTCTACTCTCCGCTACCCTGAGAGTCCAATTTTCTGAACGCTTGTAAAGTGCAGACATCAACTGTGACCGGATCTGTCACTGTTACAGGTCATCCCTAATATAACTTTCAGATGCGTAGGACTGAATACCTCTGGAACCCTCACTCAAGTCCCAAATACTACCCAGAACCTGGATCTCAGTTTCAGCCACTTGAAATCACTGAGCCCAAACTACTTTTCCTCAGTCCCGGAACTTCAGCTTCTGGACCTTACAAGGTAATGAGCCCTTTTACATGGACACCGGTTAATCTGGCTTCACCAGCTGTGCCTCAGTGGTTGCTTATCTTGGGTTTCTCTTGGTCTTTGCTGTTCATTTTCTTGCTTCTTCTTGACTTTATTCCTGCATCTGTCTCTCTGCACAGACCCTCGATCAAGTGATGTGCAGCTTTTAGTGCAGTTATTGGGTGTGGGCATCCTACGTGGATTGCGGTTTGTTGGTCTGACCTTATGGGTTGGGGTGGAAGCAGGAGGAGGACAATCTTTTACTTCTCTCAAAGAAGAAAAATGTTAAATTTTTCACTGTTACAAAAACTCTGAAATGGAACATTTTAGGTGGGCTGGTTCTCTTTTCTTAGTTAAAACAAAACAAAACAAAAAAAACATAAAACAACTAAGTACATTCATTTGCTAAAAGGTTGTTTTAAAATATCAGCATTTTCTTTTTCCCTTCTTTTCCCACATCTGGGGGAGGAGATGGAGGAATCTTATTAGCAAATTTGAGTTGATGTATGATTTCTATTGACTTGAGACGACAGTTTCTCTGGGTAAACTGTTTCACTGAAAAATGTCACTCAACCCCATGACAGCTATGAAGTGGTTGACTGGCAGAGCAGGTTTGCTGTAAGGTACCAGCTGGGTTTCTTCCAGAATAGATTTGGCTCTGAAAAACTGTCTCTTTCCGCATTAAACAATCTTTAGGTGGCCACCTATGTTTCCTCCTGTCTTTGTTCTCCTTAATAGCCAACACGGACTGAGAATTATCCCCTCTTAGGTATCAGCAGCAAAACTGTAGATTGAGTTGTGAGCTTTGCCACTGCTGCAGCCGGGGCGATGGAGAGATGTTACCAAAGTGATGGTCTGAAGGCTGCCAGCATGCAGGGTGTAAGGGAATGCTGTATTTGGTTGGCTCTGCCATCAAAGACAGGCATCACAGTATGATTTCCACCTGTGTTTGCCTCTGTCCTGCTACCTGCATGCAGAGGTAGGAGGAGATGACAGAAGGTGTCCTCATATGCAAGGGTACTTTTGTGTGTCAGATTAGTTTTGCTTTCTCTTGGGAAATCATAGCGTTCACCTGTAGACCTGTTCACTGTCTTGCAGGGTTGGTGCTGGGTTCAGAAGGACCAGCTCTTCCCTGCCCAGTGCACTGGAACCAGATGTACCACCAGAGTGAGGTGGAGTCTGAGAACATTTCTCTATTGCTTAGCGCAGTAGTGCAATAGTATTTGTGAACATATATCGAAAACGACAGTGTTTCATGCACACTTATTCTCTTTTCCTGCCCAACAGGTGCCACATCCGTACAATTGAAGATAACTCATTTAAGGATCTTTATAACCTTTCCACCTTAATACTAACTGCCAATTTCTTCAACTACCTGGGGCCATTAGCTTTCAATGGCCTAAACTCTCTGCGAAGACTTGTGCTGGTGGAAAATAACATATCCTCGCTGACTGACCTGCCCATTGGACACTTGCATACCCTGCAGGAGCTGAATGTGGGCCGCAATCAAATTGCTTCATTGAAGCTTCCCAAGTATTTTGCTAATCTGACCTCCCTCAAGCACCTGAGCTTGCTCTCCAATAAGATCACATATATCTCCAAAGGAGACCTTGATGTTCTGAGGGAAGCAAACATGTTCAACCTCACACTGGTGCTTTCCTTGAATGATATAAAATATATCCAGCCAAGGTCCTTTGCAGAGATTCACCTTGGTGAGTTGGCATTAAGGTCCTCTTTTGAGACTGTCAATGTGATGCGTACTTGCCTTCAAGGTCTGACTGGCTTACAGGTCAACAGACTAATAGTTGGTGAATTCAGGGACAGAGAGAGACTGAAGAACTTTCACAGTGGACTCTTGAGTGGACTATGCCAGGTGCAGATGCAGGAGTTTGTTTTGATCTGCTTCAGGCAATTTAAGAATAACACAGACACTCTTTTTGACTGCATAGGCAATGTCTCCAGTATTCGGTTGGTGAACCTCCATCTAGAAGAGGTGTCAGATGTTCCTAAGATGTCTCAAGTCAAATATCTGGAGTGCAAGAAATGCAATTTTAAGGAAGTGCCTGCCATGAAACTGTCCCTTTTCAAGGAGCTTAGAACGCTTCGTATTACCAAGAGCAAATACCTCAACAGCTTCCGAGAGTACTTTAACCATCTAACCAACCTGGAGGTCATGGATTTGAGTGAGAATCGTCTTTCCTTCACCAGATGCTGTTCCCTTCTTTTTCGTGGATCTCTAAATTTGAAATACTTGAACCTAAGCTTCAATTCTGACATCAGTGTCACCAGTGACTTCACTAATATAAAGAATTTGTTAACCTTGGACTTTCAGCACACAAAGTTAATGGGTCCTGGCACCTACCCCGTCTTTCTCGCCCTTCAGAAACTTATTTACCTTGATATTTCCTATACTCAAACCCATGTTAAATCCCAGTGTACATTTTGTGGCTTACACTCCTTGCAGGTTCTTAAGATGGCAGGCAACTCCTTTGAGAACAACAAACTGTCCAACAACTTAAAAAACCTAACTCGCCTCCACATCTTGGATATTTCAAGTTGCAAACTGCTACATGTGGATCAAAGTACATTTACTGCTCTCTCTGAATTAAAAGAGCTAAACATCAGTAACAATAAGCTGCTGACCTTTGATCCTTTAGTCTACAAGCCTCTCCAGGCCCTCACAGTTCTGGATTTCAGTCACAACCAGCTGACTGTTCTGTCAGATTCAGCCATGGAAAGTGTGCCTGGTAGTCTGGTCTTGTTAGACCTCTCCTACAACCTGTTTGATTGCTCTTGCACACACCTGAACTTTCTGAAATGGGTCAAGGAAAAGCAGGAGGTACTGCAGAACAAGGAGCTAATGATGTGCCACATCCCTGCACATGTGAAGAATGTGAGCCTGCCTAGCTTTGACCTGTCCTCCTGCCATCTCAAACCAAGCACAGTGGCATTCCTAGTGAGTGTTTTGCTCACTGTAGCTGTGTTCCTCTTCCTGATTTACAAGTACTACTTCCAGCTATACTACTCACTGGTGCTGCTCAGTGGGTGTAAACACTCTGCTGAAAGGGGAGACACTTATGATGCATTTGTTATACACTCCAGCAAAGACCAAGAGTGGGTGATAAAAGAGCTGGTGGAGCCCTTAGAAGGAGGAAAACCTCCCTTCCAGCTCTGTCTTTACTACCGGGATTTCTTACCAGGGGTTCCCATTGTTACTAATATCATCCAAGAAGGCTTCCTGAGTAGTAGAAATGTTATTGCAGTCATTTCTACTGACTTTCTGGAGAGCAAGTGGTGTGGCTTTGAGTTTGACATTGCCCAGTCCTGGCAACTTGTTGAAGGGAGGGCTGGAATCATCATGATTGTCCTGGAAGATGTAGATAAGGCCTTGCTGAGGCAAAGGCTGGGGCTATCCCGATACCTGAAGAGGAATACCTATCTGGAGTGGAAAAACAGGGAAATAAGCAGGCATATCTTCTGGAGGCAGCTGACAGGTGCCTTACTAGAAGGCAAAAAAAGGAATCATGAAGAGCTTAAGCTCATGTAAAGACAAAGTGGCATCACTTTTGTCCTGTCTCCTACTCCTCCCAGCCATTCTAGCCTTGGCTGATGGCTGGTGCTCAGAAGTTTTTCCGTGGTTGTTCAGGGGTGGAGGTGGAGGAAGTAGATGAAGGCATTGTAAAAGCATTACAGAAACATCTGCCTTGCTATTTGCCCTTCCTCAAAGGAACCTGCAAGCTAAGGAGTCACGACAGCTCAAATTGCTGCACATGTGGAAGCCAATCTGAGCTCCACCTCTGTGTGCAACTGCCTCAAAGGAAGGTGCAATCCACGCAGGTCTGATGGGTCACTGAACAGATATGTGAAAATGTGTGGATGGACTGCTCTCTTGCCTCAGTTATCTGCTTCTGAAACTTGGTTTAGATGATGGGACAATTTACTCAGTGAAGCTTAATGTGCTGCTTTGGAGCTCGGAGCTCCAAAGTGGAGCTTGGTGTGTTGCTTTAAGTGGACCTAAGGATCTCCCATGGAAAGAGAAGGTATAGGATTCTTGGCTCTAAAAATGGTGGGAAAGAGAAACAGGATTTGGATCACAGAAGTCTTGGGCCAGTCTCCTCAGGAATCATGACCCAGGGGAAAAACCCTGGAGAGGAAAACGGGTTGCCCTACGGTCACAGACTGTCTGGCAGCTGATCAGCAACGCTCAGCAGTTATGTCACTGGTGTGTGGGAGGTTGTGGTTGGTAGGAAATCTCCCCCAAATGCTTATTTCAGTTTGATTTAGACCGAGACCAGTTTTTGAAACTCCCAAGTATTTCCCTGACCAGGAACTTTTATTTATATCCAGATCACATAGCACCTGGGGAAGTGGTTTGAGATCTGGAGGAATCAACAAATTAGCGGTACCAGAAGAAGCTGCAGAAATACTCAGCACCTCTCAGTGAAGCTTTTTTTTTTTTTTTTTTTTTCCCTTTACGTGCTCCTCCTCTTCCTGTTTCTGGGTACACTGTATGGAACTGCCTCATATGAGCAAGACTGAATCTGGGCAGGGTGTTTTAGCATTTATAGCCAGCCAGCTCTAGAATAAGCTCAGCTCACTATGGGAAGGTGCTTATAGGAGCCTCCAGCCCATGGGATGAAACGAGCTCCAGATGGGTTCAGACCTAGCAGCGAGGCTCTGAGCCCCTCTTCCTTCGCCCATCACCCCGTGTCAGGGCGGAGAGGGCCTGGTGGAACGTGTTTCCTCAGCATTTCCTAGGATTCAGCTGTTACATTAAACAGATCGGTCTTTGGGCAGTAGTTTTTATTTTGTTTGATCACGAATGAGTTCAACATTTTATAGCAAGGAGAGTGGAGAACAATTAGCATTAGCTACAGTAACCGTACCCCAGTACTGCCCTGAATAAGGACAGGGACAGTCTAAACAGCATTAGACTGTGTTACAGAGAACTCCAGTGATGCCTCCAACATTGAATACTGCTGAGTGTTGCCCTCTGTTTATGAAGGCTTTGGTTGGGATAAATCATTGAATTACTCTGCTTTCAAATTTGCAGAACTTTCTATAATCAGTGAGGTTCTACAGACGTAAAAGAGAAGGAGTTGAGTGGTAAAATAGATTTCATATTTATTCAGAAGAAAGAGACTGAGTCATCCTATTCCTCTACGCATCAGTTAGGAACATCCTCATGGAAGCCAATGCTAAGTGAGATCAACATTAGATATGATTTGCAAAAGAAGAAGAACTAGTTTCAGGGCTTGGGCTGGCAAAAGCTGAATCACAATTCCCTCTATGTGTCAGTATTGCATGAGGACAGAACTACCAAAAAACCTACAGTCCTCCCTAAGGTCTTTTATACCAGGAAAAGCCCATGTAACAAAGCTTTAATAAAACTAAGCTCGATGCTGCATTTGCTTATCCAGCCGGTTTTTTCCTGCATTGCCCAAGTCCCGCTGCAGTAATTTCCAAAGTGCTGTTCCTTGCCTCTGCCGTGATTGACAGGCCTTAAGCACCACATCTTGCCAAGCCAACCTGCCTCCTCACCCGGGGTGGAGGCCACGGGGAGCCAGGGCAGGGGGTGCCGCGTCGGGAGGACACGGAGGAGCAGTGGACAAGGGCACAGCTTGAGGTTCCTCGCACCGAGGCTGAAGGAGAGCGCAGAGGACAAAGCAAATATTAGCCTGGATTTCAGCAGCTACAAGTTAAATTGGAAAATGAAAGAGGCAAAATTAAATGGGGTGGGAGTTACTGCTCCTGTATTTAACAGCAGCGAAGCTGCATTTCTCTCTTGCTTTTTCTTTCTGTGGTTCCTCTACAAAGCGTTTCCTGCATATTTATTTCTGGCACAAATCACAGCATCCTATAATTCTTGTTTATAATAAGGGGTTTCAGAAAACCTGAAAGTGGTTCTGGGCAGTGAAATAAAGGTTTAGGACAGTATTGTTTAATAAGCGAGTGTTTGTTGAATATCAAAGTAACTTCAGAAGATAGCTGTGGTGATGCTGAGAGGAGGTTGCCACCTGCACCATTTAAACAGAAACCAGTCACTTCTTATCCTCTTCCTCTTCAAACACACTCAGTGTCTCCCCTGCAGAGACAGATGTGTGAGTTGCCCTGGGTTATCTTAATGCACAAGCACGAAAGCCAACACAGCTTCTGGAAGGGGTGAGAGAGGAGAGATGGTCTGGTAGGACAGGTTGGAGGCTGAGGCTCAGAGGACACTGGGGTTCATGGCAGCAGGGCAGCACAAGGAAGTTTGCAGCAGTGCTGGTCAGAGGGAGAAGAGGCTCTGTGATGAGACCCAGCGAGCTTCAAGGAGACAGCGTGGCTGGTGATGTGAACATCCCTGGAGGGCCAGCAGGCCCTGCGATGCACCGCAATGCCCTTCTGTGCAGCTGCAGGTGCTGCTGGGCGAGCTGCTCCAGCCCTCCTGTCTGCACATCCCAAGGGAGCCAGCAGTCTGATGTGGCAGTGCTCGGGCTGCCACCAAAAATACCTTCTGGAGTGTGAGTCTAGGAGGAAAAGGCTGTGTGACTAATTATATGCTCACTCTTTCTCTAGCAGAGAAAAGTTAGATTTGCTTTTGGAAAGTTTTAAACAACTTTATCCTTTAAAATAAATGGCAAACCGTCTACTCAAACCCAAACAGTATCTGATCAAGGAAAAATATTGTGTATAAATTCATATTTATGTATTTGCCCTTGATATAGGAGCAAATTTTGAAAGTAAAACTCAGAGTATTCTCATTTCTTATAACAGTTTGGCATGCCTTTTTGTTTGAATGTGTGCTCTGTGCAATGGATAGCTTTGATATTATTTACTCGTTTGAGTGAGTAAATGAGCAGTCAACTAAACATCCATGCAGGTCTGCATTCATCTCTTATGTAAATAACTGAACATGTTCCAGTTATGAAAATGCCTATGCTGCCCAGGTCATAGAAACAGATGGAGATGAAGCTCCAAAGGGCATACAAGGTGTTTAGCCTTGTCCATAACTTGGATATGCCCTGTTTTCATCTATGTGAAGTCTTATTTGCACCAAAGCTTTTTCCCTTCTCCACTCCTATGCACTTTCTCCAGTGCCCAGGTGAAACAAGAAGCCTGTGAATGAGAAATGTCCAAGTTTTGTCCCTGTAGGTCATTTGCTGGCTTGTTCCAGAAGCTCCTGACCAAAGTGCATGTTCATGCGCTGATTTCCCAGAGGAAGGACGTCCTGGTTTGCCAGCATCATCACAACAAGGTGCTTTGCAATGTGCGCTCGCAACTGGGCAAAACTCCCATTATTGTGATTGCATTTGTGCTCACTATGCTGTAGCAGAGATATTATATAACAACAGAAAGCAACAGCCATTTGTGTTTATGCTTGCCTGGATCTGGCTGGCTGCAAGAATGGCCTTGCAGGAATGGTCTTTAATTCCCGTGTATTAGCACAGACTTAAAAAAAAAACAATAAGAGCAGAAAAAGCTTTTTTTTTTTTTTTTTTTTCTTTCCTAGAGTGACTAATACTTGCAAGGAACAGGTTGAAGGTTTTCTGGAAGAGTGTTTGTCCTTTGGGAAGTTCTATTTTGTACGTGGTTTATATAATTTAATGAGGTACTGTGAATTTATGGAACAGAAGTAGTCATAGAGGGTTTTCTGCTTTAGCATTGTGTCAGATTGCAATCTTCAAACAGAAACTTCCCATGGAAACAATGATTGTGTCAATATTTTGGAGAGAACTGGAAAAAAGGTATTTCAAATAAAAGTCAAATTGTTACATAATATCAATTTTAAAACTTGTTTTAGACTTATGTTTTTTATTTTTCAAAATAGCTTTTCATATTAAAATTTCTTTCAGTTTCTAGAATCTAAATAGCCTGCCAAAGCAAAATCAGAATGTAGAATCTTTCCATTTACCCAAATTTAAAAAGTCTGATTTTTGGTGGGAAGCTCAAGATTCTTCAATTCTGTACCGTGCTAAAAAACAGAACTTTCAACAAAATGGAAATTCCACATCCATGACAGCTTTTACCATGACACAGGACAGCAGTGCACAGCCCATCTCTGCCTGACCCACCTAAATGCCTCTCTGTGGGATGAAATGATGGACAAAATTTCCCAGAAACCTTTAGGCAGATATTGACAATCATCCAGCAGCCCCCTGCAATGACCTCGTATCCTCCATGCAGATGAAGATTTGCATTGAAAAGGGTGATATTCAAGTGTGAGGTGAAGTGTAGAAGGCCATGGTAGGCACCATTGGGGAAGGGAAGGGAAGGGAAGACACCCTTCCCAAAGCCTCCGAAGTGTAGAAGGCCATGGTAGGCACCATGGAAAGACTCACTGGAGAAGACACCCTTCCCAAAGCCTCCTGCCAAAACTGCTTTAAAGCTACTCATTAAAGACTGTGGGACAGATCCTTCACTGTGATAGAGGATAACTCCCTCCTCTGAGGCTTAGATCCATAATACTTCCATCACTAGGATGTCAAATGCTACCAGGCCACTTGGTAATGACAGCACAACTGAAGTCTCCCCCTTCCTGTAGTTTCTTCCTCCAGGCTAGTAGCACTACTTTTGCTATCACCAGATCTCAAGTACTACATAAATAACTATGGGGTATTGTCAGGCAAAACAGATTTAGTTGGAGCCTACACTTTAACGGTGGGTAAGGATGGGTAAGATAGTCTCTCTCCAGATCTAATCCGCTGTCTTTATCTTTTATCTCTTTTTCTCTCTCTTCCAGCCTTCCCCTTTCCTCAAAGTTTCTCTATACTCTCTTCCAGCTCCAGGCCAGCAGTAAGTAGCCAAACCATCCTAAAATGTAAGAAGGAAGGAAGGGAGGGATGCCCTTCTTTTAACATTTTTTAAACAGTCTTTAAAACCTTTTGGAGTGTGTGGGCCTGAACAAAGGATTAGCAGTAATTCCCCTGCCATCACTTGCTTCCAACTAGCTGACAACTCATTCTTCTGAGATCCCCTAAACCCACTGCTGAATACATTAGCCAGAGGACGAGGGAGCTTGAGGAGGTTGTTATGAGCATGTGTCCCCCCTCCCAAAACAGCCTGGCTGTTTGGCTTCATGTAACCACCAGAGACCCCTGGATAAGCATTTCTTCTCTTATCAACCCAAACTTGTCAGTGTGGCAGCCTGTGGTCATGTGTTTGGGAAAGCAGTGCCCTGGGAACCACTCTTCTTTCTTCCCTAATGCCTTTCTGGGTTTGCTGGTGGCACCCACTGGAACAGAGAACACGAAAGGAGACCCCACAGGCCGGAGGTCTGCCTCTGAGCTCCCACAGGGTCTTGGCAACCTTCATGCTGTTGCTGCATTGGTGTCACCTCAGTTTCTCCTCTGTCAAAGGGTCTGCGTCCCCCTGCACTGTCACCTCTGCTTCTCTTTCAGAGCACTGCACTCTGTGAGGAGTGGAGCCTGCCTGGCTTGGACGTTGCTCAACACACTCACATGAGAAGTGCTATTTTCCATATCTCCTGCCTTGTTTTCTGTTTGTAAAACAGAATTAGGTGATGTCTTGATCAGAAATCAAGCAGCACTTTCTGTTCCTCTCCTCCATCTTCCCCTCCCTGGAGCTTCTGAACCCCCTCTACAACTCTCTTCCCACACGTGTCTCTGACACCAGACCCTTTCCCACCAGATACACATTAATATTGGCCTTGTTGCAGTCATTGCATGATTGTTGCAGTCAGGTAAATCTTGACTTCTTTAAGAGAAATAGGTGCAGTGACAGTGGCAGTGAAAAGAGGAGGATTTGTCCCCCAGACCATCCTGTATGACTATGCCAACCTGGAAAAAAAATGCTTCCTGCAAAAATATTTCTGCCCAGCATCCTTTCAGTGACACCCTGAGTATTAAAATAAGCTGCTGGTAAGAGAAAGCCCCAGTCCTCCCCCTCTCTAAGACTGTGGCCCTTCACTTTCTGGCCTGCCTGCGCTCAGCAAATTTCACTTCCCCTGCAGCCACCCAGCAGAGCAGGTCTCCTTGCCCAGAGACCTCTCCATGCTCTGCTTGTTTGGTATCTCCCTCCCCAAGACAAAAACCAGTAGCTGAGGCAGTCAGGTTGCAGGACTTGCCCCTCCGCCTCAAACAGAAACTGAGCTGCGTTACTCAGACCCCCTGAGGGATATAAAAGGTGCCTGAGGCCTAACAAGGCCCAAGGGCAGGAGTCAGTGGGATCTGCGGTGCTCAGGGGAGAACTGGACGAGCCACCCTTGTCTTTGCTCCTTTGTGGGCCACCTTGCAGCCCTGTCAGAGGATTAAGCACTGAAACACCCTGCACAGGCCAGTCCCATGGCCCTGTTTCTTCCCCGCTTTCTCCGTCCTTGCCTGCTCCCTCACCAGCCCTGGCCCAGCTGGGTTTGGGGCAGGGCGCAGGAGGATGCCGGAACGGGAGCCTGAGCCACACCTGGGGAGCAGATTTCTCTGTTTGATAGCTACTTCTCTCAGGAAAAGGGAATATTTTATAAACAGCCTCATGAAAAGGAGGCATATCATGATTCCAGGGCAAGAAGATGGTGAGCAAGAAAGGAGCATCCCCTTAGATTTGCCTGCCGGAGGTTATTTACCTCAGGAAGCTGCTGAATAAAAGATACAAAAATGCAGGAAAAAAAAAAAAAGGTAGTATTATGTGCTCTTTTCAAAGCATGATGGGAGGCAGAAAAATATTATAAGAGGTGTCTTTGAGTCTTGGCAGCCTGGATTTGTCAGGGCAGAGTTTTTACGGAGTGCTCTCTGGGTGACCCAGTTTCTGATGCGCACACACACACTGCAAGCCGCAATCCACAACTTTAATAACTCTGTGACATACAAAGGAGATTTTGATACAAAGTGGAGCTGACAGAAAACTGGGAGGAAGTATCTCCTTTGTCTTTTTTTTTTTTTTTTCCCCATGCCACACTAGGATTACTGTCAAGGTGGCTTCAACCTTCAGCAAGGACTGATGTTATTGTGGGTTCTGCTTTTAATGACATTTAACAAGATTTAGTAGCTTGTGGGGGAGGGGAAACAAGTGTTTTCTTTTCTGGGAAAATTCTAGGGCTGTCAGCATTAAATGCACGAGGTGAATGTGTATGGGGCTGTACTGGGGGCTTCATAGTTTTTCTACTGGTAACCACAGAACAGCTCTGAGACAGAGTTTTCCAGCCCTGACATGTATCTGATGAAACATCTGTGTATGCTGAGACATGTCTTTGAGGGTATGTCAGAGCAACATGGTCACACCGAGGTGACTTTGCTGTCATCTTTGGTTTTCTGGCTGAGAGCAAGGTGTGGGCAACATGAGTATGTGAGTAAAATCATGCTGTGGGAGTCTGTGTTCATTTCGGAAAAATTCCATTCGAAGACAGTGTGGCAGCTGCTCTAGCCCAGGTGACAAATGTCAATTCTATTATTGCCACGATCCCAACAACCTTTTTCATGGGATCTTGCAGGATACTGTGAGCAGGCACATTAGCCCAGGCAGATCTGCCAGGACCTGAGGGCAGGAGCTGGCTAGAGGAATGCTCTGGACTGGGTACCCAGATAGACAGGCCATGGTTGAACTGAATGGGTCCATGCAGCCCCAGGTACTCACAGCCTTCCCTGGGTCATGCTAGGCTGAAGCACAAGCACCTTCTACCCAAGCTGATTCCAGCTGTCTTATTCTGTGTCCTCAAAGTAAAGTATAGCTATCAATATTATAACAAAAGGCTAGAAATGAACCACCCTTATAAAATCGGGGACATAGGAAGGGACTCAACATCAAAGAAGCACAACCAAGAAGCCAAACAACCAAAGAAGATGACTGCAGTGATTCTTGGCATCCCTTCTCAAGTGCTGCCTGTGGGCAGCAGGTAGAGTCCTTGGAGTGGTCTCCTGGCTTGGGTGTCTGTTTAGAAAATATTTGCTTATCAAAAATGAGCTGATGATACCTAGTGCTCCTCCAGCCACTCTTCGTGGCTAGATTGAAACTTCTGAGAGACAGGCAATGGAGAAATAGGAAATAAAACACTATTTCAGAGTAACCATGACCATGACCATGACCATATAAGCTGTGGAAGCTGGGGAGCGCAGTTCAGTATGGATGGTGTCAAATAATGTGGGAAATAAAGTAGAGGTGCTATTGTTTGTGCTGTGTTGTGGAGATTCAATTCCCACATACATTTCAGTTGTGTGAGCTCTAGCAGATGGTGGACATATTCACTGGACTAGAAGGGAGACCTTGTCAGAAATCCCCCTATGCCTTGGGACCCCCAGGCTGCTCCATTTGCTGACAGTCTAACAGGGATCTTTTCCTCCTGGACATTGTCCCTTTTGTGAAGAGACTTGGCAGAAGGTGCAGAGCCCTCTTAGAGGGAATAGCTGCTAACACCCCGGTGAGGTAGCCAGATGGAGAAAATAAGAAAAAAAAAAGTTATGTGCCTTGGTCAGGATGAGTGCAGAGTAACATAAGTGAGCGTGTTATACCTGGTGTGAAGTGTGCGTGGAGGGGAAATGCAGGCTCGAGCACCTATTCTCATTTTTCTGCCCAGCCACTGGTTGGATAAGGAGCCCTTTCTGCCTAAGTTCTCTAACAGGAAGGGAGATCAGATCGCCAAGCACTGCCAGCTACAAGGGAAGAGGCGGCGGAGAGCTCGCTGCTTGCAGAGCTCAGAGCAGATTCACTGGGCTAGGAAATGCATTGCTTTCCTCTGGCTTGGTGGGAGAGACTGGTGACAGTCGCGTGCTTCATCGCTGCTCTTCGCATCTGATGTCCAAACATAGTGCAGGGAAATGACAGCAATATGTGTACCCCTGACACTCAGAGAATATAACTGTATTGCTGTGAAAATGAAGCTGCTGCCGCAGAGCTAAACTTTGAACCTTTCCCTCTGCGAAGGAGCTATGATTAGAATCTCATCTCGCTCTATATTGTACAGCACCTGGAGAAGAAAATCCCACCCAGCAGCATGTAACTATTTTTAAAGATCTTTTTCTGTTGGGTTGGGAGATGGGGCTGGCAAGAACCCTGCTGGCGTCATGGATTTCTTGCAAACCCCATGGAGGGTATTTTGTTGCCTGTATTTTAGAAGAAGATGGAGTTAGACTTGGGAAAAGTGGATCAGAAAAGGAAGTGGCAAAATCATTTTGCCAAGTCTGAAACTAACTCCAGCTTTTTGCCTGGAAAGCTAAATTTGAACAACTTCTGCATCTGCTACATTTTTCCTAGGTTAGTTGTACTTAAGTCAGCAAATCTATCTCACTGTCAGAAGCTTGCAGCGTGAGTCAGTGTTAGACCATGTGCCCTGGTTGCGTGTTGAGACACGAGGAGGGTGCAGGGGCCCAGGCATTTTGTAGGTGAAATAATCTACCAGTAAGCCCTGCAGTGTCTGGCAGTAGAGAGAGAGGACGCGTGTGCATGGTCAGAATCGAAGCGTCACTTTCCACTTGATATGCTGCTCATGAATAGAGTTTTACACTGTTCAAACATAATTCGCACTCCCTCTCTGAAAGAAACCAGAGAAGTGTATTACATTTATCTTAATAAAATGGGTCGTTTTGCAAGAAGCAGAACATAGAAAGCCTGTTTTCCCGTGGCTACCTCCCATGTGGGGTTTCTGGTGTCTATAATAGAGTGGCTGAGCTTGTATCGCAGCCTTGGAGTGGGATTGAAAGCGGAAGGATGATGGGAGGAAGTGCTTGTTTGAGAATCTCCTTCCTTTTAAAGCTTGTTAGATCTTAATTCCTCAGGGACCTCTGTTCTTCCATCAAAACTGATTGCAGGCCAGCAGGTTTAGAAAGCTATTATGCAGCACATGTGGGCCAGCTAGAACGATCACATAAGCCTTGTTTCCTTGGGAAATTGGGTTAAAAAAAAGTAAACAGAGCTGACCTGGAATCTTTGCAAACGATTTGTCATTATATCTCGAAGACTTTGACCCACATACCTATGCTTTTCATTGGTGACATTTATAACCCAGGCTCTGTAGCCGTGGTGGAGACTAGCATTAGCCTGAGAGCAAGTCCCACTTAGTATGTACCATTGACCATGCAGTTTGCAGATTGAGCTTACAGCATTAAATAGGTGTACCGTGCCACAAAACCACTTCCCGCTTTGTATAATAGAAGCCAATAGAGACTTGAAAAAAAGTTCCATTTATGTATAGAAAGACTATTTTTAAAATTGAACAGTAAGTTAGTCCTTTATTGACTTTCAATTTCCATCCTCTTACATTTCCATAGCAACTCTGGCCATTTATGCATTTATCTCTGTATTTAACTTTCCTCTTTGATATCATTTCAAATGGATTCAAGGGGTGTGAAAGGGTTAAAGCAGCACCTTAAAAATCTCCCCCTTTTAAAGCAATTACTCAAAAATACACACACACACATATACATATATAAAAATATACATACACATAAATTTATACATATAAACTTGACAGTCCAAACTGTCAAGTTTGTGTTTTAATGAAAACTGTCTCTGGAATATTTGCCCTGAAAAATCCTTCAGGGTGATAATAAGAACAAGTCACAACCTCTCTCATCTCACTCTGCCTACTATTATCACTGTGTTCAAAATTCTAATATAGCATCTAAACTTGCAGCTGCAGTAGCCGTGGCAGCTTGCGCTTTGGTAATTCTTTTTTTTCCCCTCTTGTTTTAAGTATTTAAACATTCATTTGGCAACAGTAAGAAAGCTAATCTGCTTCACAACTGTTTTTGGGGCAGAAATGTGAAGTTTGCCACAACTGTTCATAGTGAAGAGGCTGGAGTTCCCATTACGGGGCTGGGGGGTTTTTGATGGGAATGTAGTGGCCCCTTGGAGGCTTCTCTCTGAAAGGAGGCCTAGGTAAACCAAGCGGCTACCCTTGAGCCCAATTACGAATTTCCTGGCATTAGTCATGTTGGTGACACAAGACACTCCCATCAAGTAGTCACCATAGGCAATATTCCTAAGGCTGAGCTCCTTAGGGATAAAATGGTCTTGAAGTCTTGCATTAAATCCGCATGGGGCCCTGGAAAATCAGTAAAGTAAACCTCTTTGGGGCCACACTTGCCACTTCCTTCCTGTAAGATTCATTGTGCTTTTAGGCAACTGGCTTACAAATGAAAACTCTGGTGAAGCTTTCATCCTGACAATTTCTTGACTTTCAATTTACATTGCTAGAGCTGCTTGTCCTTTAATGTCTTCCTAGCACACATACCTTCCATCCAAAAGGACAGTTAAGTATTTCTGCAACTTAGTAGGGTAAGAATGTTCCCTGCCCCCATGAAGTCATCAGATGACTTAACTGTAGCACAATGAAATATGGGACATACTTCCTTGGAGCCTTGGTGACACATTCAAGCAAAAGACAAGGGAGAACATGCTGCTTTGGGTAGACCTTTTCACTGTGAAAAGGTTCATCTATTCATCTCAGACACTGATAACCCTCCCTTGCTCTGCAGGAAAGACCTACTTAACTGACCAAGGTGCTTAAGTGCCAAAGACGTTTTTAAATTTTTATTTTAATAGGCCTGGGAGTCTAAATCTCATTGACTTTCAGATTGACTGTGCAGATCAACGCACAATGCACAGTGCCTGAAAAGGCAAGATGGTTTCTGGCAGAATGTCGTCCTGCACATCATCCAGTCCCCTTTTACACAGCCCCAGCACCTCCGGATTCAGTTCTAATCTTCTTCAGATGGGGATTTCTCATAAGTCCTAGAGCTGTTTTATGCAAAGATAAGAGTGTCTGGTGTAACTGATGAAACTATTTAAGTGTCTAACTCCCATTGAAATCTGGTGTCTAACATGCACAGATGCTTCTGAAAATCCTATTAAAGGACCTCCCTACACCTTTAAATACCTAAATACCTTTGAAAGTGCATTCTTAGATCACTCAGACTTCTAAGACAAAAGAAGTTTTGGAGGATCTGTGCTCCGAACTCACTTGCTGCTCCCTAAATAAATATATTTTCTTGTCCATAAGTTGTCCTGATGTCCCATGTAACCTTCCCTGTTCATTCCACCACTTATGTTGTTCCTCAGTGAAGGACTCTAAATAATTCCTCCTTCTTCCTTACTGTTGACACCTTCTGAGTATTTGCAGGCCATTATTAAATCACCTCTTTACTCATCCTTTATCTGAGCTGTACATAATTAGTTCCTTTAATCTTTCCTCGTAGGTCAATCCTTCTAAACCCTTAATCATCTTTATCTCTTTTTCTGGAGCCCTTCCAATTCACTGACTTTTTTTAAAAAAAAATTTGTTTTGCATCAAGAAATGCTGCAAAAGCTGTAAGTCCCAAGTACCATCCAGACCTACTGAAGGCAGGTGGGGTTGGGGGTTTCCATGGGGGATTGTCCCTGTTCGGCTGTGCAACAGCCTGCTGAAACCATCAGCTTGTGGAAGGGAGGAAACTGCATCTTGATGCAGCAACTGAGCTATGCTAGCAAGGCCCTTGCTCTCCTCTCTCGTATAGATGTAACCTCTTTTATTCCTTAATATCATAAAACTTGCTTCCCTGCGCAGCTGACTGTGGTGGGTAGCGGAAGGAGGAGTAAAATTTCCAAATATCTTAGGTTCATTGTGCAAGCACAGAAATTAGTCTTCCTCTTAGTACAGTGGGTCTTCGACGCATCAAGGGTCCTCCTTGTAGAAGGACCCAGATGCCAACAGACGGGTGCTTGTAACAGAGAGGTAGATGCTGAATGTCCTGGCAGGCCAAGGAATGTCCTGGCAGGTCAAGGAACTGGATGAAGTGAAATGAAATACCTTGTGGACAGGCATAGCCCTGCAGTAAGATCAGCTGGAGAACGGGATGTCAAGAAACAAGCAAGAGAGAGCACAGGCTATTCACCTCTTCCCAGGATTGCATTCACATGGTATTGCAATATTGGTATGCTGACATTTTTTGCTATTGATTTCAATGTTTATGCTATCTACTACATTTTAAGAGCAGACGTTCCGGGGGAAGGTCATTGGAGTGTATGCAGACACCTCTTGGCTGTCTTATCCATTTTTCTCTCTGGGAAGCACAGCTTCTTTTTTCTCCTAAGCATGCACACCAGGGTGCTCCCTGTCACATATTTTACTTATAAGTAAAGGCCACCTTCATCTCCTTTCCATTTATTAATCATAATTTGTCTACAGATGGGCTTGATTGCAAAACAAACTAAAGCCATGAAAGGGTGGTTGAATTTTTCAACTCAACCTTATCTCCTGGTACTCCTAAAACAGTGAATCCTCTAATACTGAGATTAGGGAATTGTCAGTGAGCATAATCAGCTCCAGGGAACAGCCCTGTGCTCCAGGAGCCAGCCCGTGGACGGAAAAGCCCTGGGATGTCTCTAGTGCACAGATACACAAGAGACCATCTGAGCTCACTTCCTAAGGCCGGACATCCTGAGATACGGGAGAACTACAGGTCCTTCCCAGACTAGAAGCCTTGCAGAAACTCAGCAGGATGCTCAGATCTGGCTGCCCTGCTGGGGTGCCCACATACATGCACATACATGCACAGATGATGTGCATTTACTAATTCTCTTCTCCCCAAATGCAGTGCAGAAAGACCATGTCTGAGTACCCTTCCAGGGGCCGTACTGTGTCCTCTCTGTATAAGATGCAAAGGGAAGTGAGGACTGCGTGTGTGTCATATCCTTGCAATGGCTTTTATGAGGCCCCATGCTTCCATCTCCTGCTGCTTGGAATTGCCATAACCACTTTTACTCCCTTCTGAGCTTTGATGTTTCCAGATGGGCCTATTAGGCTCCCTAGGAGTGCAACTGTAAATATCTGCAGAAATGCCACCCGAGCACTGCATTGGGGGAGCATCACTGTCAGCAGAGCTGCCTTGCCTCTGTGCAGTCACAAAAGTGGCTGTGACTCCCCAACAGTTCAGAATCAGCAGCGTTTTGCAGTAGTTTTAGTTTTAGCGCAAGTAGCAGTTTTAGTGCAAGTAGGCTTGCACTTCACAGCAAGGAAAAGGAAGTGTTGAAGAAGATGCTGTCCTGTCTCTGCCACTGATCTCTCATGTGGCCATGGTCATGTTAGTGGGATTTCCCCAATTGCTCAGAAATTGTGAGCAGATGAGTCTTTGGAGTCAGGGAATGTCTTCTGTGATTGAGCAGCATCTACCACCAAGACTAGCCTGATTTTTAGTGCAACCTTTTCCATAATGTTGATAGGAAGTGTATAAGTGTTTGTTTTCTAACCGTAAAAGTAACAGTCGTGTTTCCTGAGGTTTTGTTTGTTTGTTTTTTTCCGCCTGTCTCTTCTCAGACTAAAAGCCTATCTGGGCTGCAACCTCCACCTGAAACACATTCTGGTAGCATCGCCAGGCCTGAAGTTTGGAGGTAGCTCTTTGGAAGTGAATACACAGTTTAACCAGCACAACTGCTTTAGCGTGACTGCTTTCCTGCCCAACAGAGCGCGTGCGTTCCGTGGTTTACCTGCTCCCTCGTGCGTTCCCCCTCGCCGCTGCAATGGCTTCCTCGTGCAGAAAGGGTCAAACCTGAGGCCCTGCTCAGCTTGACTGCAAAACCCCCAGTGACTTCAAAACTGAGCACAGCATTGCCAGCATTTTAAAGAACTCAGCAGGGACAGCCAGAAGCAGATGCTCTGCGAGATATTTACTTGGAAACGTTCAAACTAGCTTGTTATCTTTCTCTTGTGGACTTTTACAGACTTCTCCCAACGTAGCACACACGCGTCTGCTCCCTCCCCTTTCCTCCATACATCTTGGCACCATGTGGGTGGGCTGTGACCTTCTCTTGACACGTAGAGCAGGGCTTCTCCCAGAAGACTAATCCAACATCCTTTGCAATGAACTTTGCTTTTCAGCACACACGCTTATTCCAAAATCAGCACAGTAAGAAGTTATTTCAAACACATGTCTCCAGTCCTGTAGGAGAGGAACTCTAGACACAGCTGTTACTGAGATGTGAGCCCACATGTGCTCTTGGAAAGGCTGTTGTCTTCCGTGACCTTGAAGACACTGGAAACTTGGGTGCAGTATCTTTTTTATTTAGTCTGAACTTTATAGAAAGAACAAATAGAGGAACTTGCTAAGAATCTGAGAGCTTTCACTTTTCTTTTGGCACCCTGGGAAACAAATTTATTTTAATGTTAAACTTCCCACACTTAATAATTATTCAGAGGACAGATCATCAGTGGAGAGAACACTTTTTGTTGCTTCCTTCTTTCTTAGCAACGCTCAGTCAGAAGTCCACAGTGTGCAATTTTGTATGCCTTCAGCATGGACACTGAATTGCTTATTTTGGCAGAAAGACGACTTTGCAAAGGTAGAGTGGAAAAACATCAGAAATCTTTAAGGTGCAAATATATGTGTGTAATTTGTCAGCAGTGCATTGTCCAGATTCATGATGCCTTAGGTCCCAAATGTGCTCCCACCCCTCCTGGAGCTATATTTCATTTCATATTAAGAGAGACTTTAGGTATCAGATAATTTAGCAAAATAGTTATGGAAAATATACCTATACATGGGAAATATGCTCCCCTGAGTAATATACAAATGGATAGAATGTTTGGTAGGAATTTAAAACTGATTAAAAAGTAAATGTTATTGTCAAAAGTCCATTAGGGTTTATTCCTGAAGAATGAGCAACTGGGCACACCAAGTCATGAAAGCATCAAAGTAGTCTTGAAGAGTAGGCTGAAGTTCAAGTGTTTTCAAGCAGGGAGAAGCACAGACACCAAGTGGGAGGTGCAGGTGCTCATAACAGTCATTTTTGGGTTGGCTGCAGGTCCAGCCCTCCAGTGCACAGCACAAAGGTAGCAGTACCCATGGTTTCAATGGAAACAGCACCCACGTCAATGCTGCAGCTGAACTTCGATAGTTCAACTGATGCTGTTCCTTTGGGACACACTTATCCTGAAATAGAAGTGACAGTTTTAGCAGTCTAATTCAGTTACTTTTTTATACTTTTTTTCCCCACTGGTTTAGCAGGTGTCAGTTTTGAGGAAAAGGGACTCCTGTTACAATAAAAGATGAGGTTAGAAAAATCTCTGTGGAAAAGCGATAACTGGTCCTGCCTTGAGGCAGGGAGATAGCAGAGTGTAAAGTGAGAGATCATCTTAACCATGTGCATCGATCTGCACATTCATGGGTGATTCCGAGACCCGATCTTGGTCTCTTCACCTGACTTTGTTTACAACTTACTCTTCTTAAAATACCCTGTTTCAAAATAAACTTCCATACAATAGCAGTTTCCTTAAAGCTCCCAATTCTGTCACTGTGGTCTTGACAGCAAAGCTGTAAGTAAAAATATCAGCAGCAGCTCTGGCTTTATAAAAGCCAAAGCTACTGCTGAGTTTCTCAAATCCCTACTCCCTTCAGCAAGGAACAGCAGTGAATACCCCGAGATCCATCCACTTCCCTCGAGCAGCCCCCCACTTCCAGGAATGTTTTCAGCTAAACAGCAAGAGGCTCAAAGCCTGAGAGATCTGATAAGCAAGTATTTGTCCCCTCCTTCTGGGTATTGATGTGCAAATAGGGCCTGAGATCCCCAGCCTGCACAGAGTTGTGCTGTTTTCGCTCAGAATCTCACACAATCATAATAAGAAGAGCTGAAGGGATCTCTGCAGGGAGCACCGCATTCACACAGACCGTTCTGAACTGCCCCGTATTAGGAAATTACATTTGAGATGGGCTTTAAAGCCACCAGTCCCTTTCAAAACATGACTTTGAAAACTCAGACTGCCTTGACTCTGAGGACTGAAGTGAGACACTTTTTCGCCTTTGAGAAAATGGTTTATAATATATATATGAGAGAAAAATAAAGGATAAAGAGTATTCTCTCGCCTGTCTTTTTTTCTTTTTCCCCTTTTCTTTATTTACCAAAAGTACCTCCAAGGCTAATGGCATTTTCTTTGGCCGCTGGGAGCAGAGAAAGATTGAAGTCTGAAATATGAAAGCTTTCTCTTGTTTTTTAACAACCTTGGATCACTCTAGTTAACTCCCAGTCTCAGTTCAAAGCAGAACTAGAAGCAGAAAGGCTGGTTCTGTTTTTCTATTAGAAATGAGCAATAAATGATTTCTCATCCTAGAAAGGAAACATGGAGGCTTAAAGTTCCTTGTCCTGGATGAAAAGTCAAAATCTCTAAGACTTGTGTGAACTGACAAAAATAAAAAACTTCTCTGAAATACCTCATCTTGATGATATCAAAGTGTTTCATGTGTGACCTCTTTTTCATTTTAAAAAATGTTTTTATTATAATCAGCTTAAATTTCAAAACAAAGTCACTTTGAATAAAAAGTTAAAATAGATTGTCTTAGCTTCTTTTTTTTTTCCCAACAGAAGAAATTAATCAAGCTTGCACGCTTTCTGTGAAGCATTTCAGTTGAGATGAATCGAGCTTTTTCAAACTAAATGTCTTAATAAGATATTTCTGCTCAGCTCTTGCTGTTGATTGGCAGCACACAGGACAAAACTTTTTGGGCAGTATTACTTTGGGGTTCAGCACAAAGAACAAAAATTTCAAGGAAATAGATCCAAACATGAGAAGAATTTGAACCTTTCTGAAATTTTGAGTTTTGGTCTTGGACAGTGCTCAAAACTGTGAGACTTCTGAGTCAATGCTGCTGATGATATCAAAGCTTTCTCTGGGATTCCCAGGTTATCTGCTAGTGAAAGCAGGAAATTTGTTGTGGATCATCTTTGGGAGGATATTTTGGTCTTCCCTCTCAGAACATAGAAGTCCAGAAGCAGCAATGTTGTGCAAATTAATCAAAATCCTTCCAGCCTCTGAATTACAGTGGCATTTCAGAGTGAGCTGAGCACATTTGGCCCTTGTTTTATCAAGGCTGCTTTGCTTGGCTCAGACAGCAACTAATGAAGGAAAATGCCAGTATATGAAAGAAAGAAAGAACAGAGTCTGCTAAACCTGGGAGCTTCTGTGAATATCCATTCTGTTCCAGTATCTTCCTCTCCTTTTCTCCATCAGGTCATGAGGATATACTGGCAAAATCACATCTTCAGCAGTAGGAAGACCACTAATATTTTCTTGCCAGCCAGCTCACTGTGTCACCACTTCATTTCTGAAGTACAGAATGTTTTGGCTAGGAGCCACTCCAAGGATTCAGTGTTAGACGGAGAGATGACTTGATGCTTTAATCTTTGCTCTTCTTCTGCTCTTGATTTGCTCCATGATCATGAGCTGTTCATGTAATCTCCCTTGGGCACAGGTTTTCCAGATGTGGAATGAGAACAATATTTAGTTGTAGAGAAGAGCTGGATGAAATATCCCTAAGTTAACGAGTCAGGCCAAATGGTGGCAAAGACAAAGAAAACGCATCATTCCTAAACCAGATGTCCTCTGGGTGAAGGGCTTGAAGTGATACCAGGGACTGACTTTTTTTCTTTATTATGCTCTTTATTATGCTCCTTTTCCAAGTATAAGACTTCTCAGAATTTCATTGATCTTGTGGATCAGCTTGAGCTTTTATTGAGGTTGAGCCCTGGTAAAGTGAACACATAGTGTGGAGGACTCTTTTCCCCAGCTTGCATTTGATCCAAGTTGTCTCCCAGGCATCTCATCCTGATCATGACTGGGCTCTTCTTCACAGCATCTTCAAGGGGGAGGTGGAACTGGAGCTGATATACCATCTTTTACCTCTGACTGAATTTGTGAAGGATCTAGAGCAAATCATTTTAAAAATGGGATGAAAGAAACCCTGGAAATTGATGGAGAATTATTTTCCACTTAAGAGAAGAGCTAAGCTAGGGGTAGTAAGAAGAGTGATATCTGGGAAAGCAAGAAAATAATAGAGAGGAGAAAGGACAGTCCTTAAAGAAATGAGGCCCTAGCCTAAGCTATGGAAAAGGCTAATTTCCCAATATAGACAGATATTGGGAAGAGGATCTAGGCAGCATGGCAGCTGGGTTTAGTCAGATTCAGCCTGGCAAACTGGCCCCAGTGAAAAGATCACAAATTGTTTCCCCTTTCCTCCTCACCTCTTCCTTTGCCAAAGTTTAAAGTTTACCCGATAATTCCCTTATCAGAAGTTTGCGCTAAGAACTCTTATCTGGATTTTACAGGCAGTTCCTGGCACGAGACCAAGCGCAGAGGAAAACATTTCATTCTTCTCCAGTTGTTAAATGAAAGCAACATTATAAGCCAACAATATTATTCTCATTAATGGGAAGGGACTGCTAATGGTGGAAACATATGTGTTTGGCTTCCAAATGAGACTTGCCATCTATCCGTGCTTCTGACCGGCTGCAGCTTAGCGGGGCTAAATCACTTTTTAAAGCTGAACAGAATGAACCTTAATTGAAGCATTAAAAATACGTTTATTTGATCTTTCTGGGACCCACAATTCTCCCAGTGCTGATGGTTGGCTTCAGCTAACTCGGGCAGGCAAGAGAGGAGGGCCCCCAAAGACAAACACGGTGCTCCAGAATTTGTGGGCTTGTCGGTGCTTTTTTGCCATTCCCCCCAGCTCTCTCTGTTTTTCTCTTTCAAATGTAATTGAAAGTCATTCTTTTAACTTTATTTATCTGCTCGATACATTTGAAATTGTAGGCGCCTTCATCTCAGCATTAATTTCCTTGCCCTTTAATGTGGACCTAAGTTAATTCCCCATCTCATTCAAAGCCGTTTATTAGTTCTGCTGCATTTTGTCCCCACCTTCCCTTTCACCAATTTTTCCTTAGTCTTTGGCTGTAGTGGAGCCAAGTGGCCTATTGGGTTGAAGGGCCAGGCCAGGCCGGAGATGCCTGGCAGTGTCCAGTCTTGCTTGTTCAGATATTAACATTATTTTCTTGTGCTGTAGCCTGTGGAAAAGCCCCAAACCCATCCTCCCCAGATCATGCTGCTGATGAAATCACTACAGTGTCCCTGCGTATGCAGGGGTGTTGGACTAGATGATCTCTAGAGGTCCCTTCCAACCCTAAGCATTCTATGATTCTATGATTCTATGATTCTATGCTGCTGATGAAATCACTACGAGGCTGCTCAGTGGAAGAGCCCTTCTCCTTTCTTCTTTTGCAGGGGCTTGGAGGAACCCTCTTTTCCCAAGATAGGGGCCAACTGGGTCCCTCTTCCCCTCCTGTCAAGCGTGATGCACCTTCCTCCAAAATGACTCATTTTATGTCCTTTAGCAACAAGATGAGGTGAGTTGTGCAGCGCTCCTTGGCAGGATGGAAACATTCAAACCTAGCTGTATTTTCTATTAAAAGTTCCGCAGCTTCCCACAGAAGGAAGGGGCTATTTCAGGAGCAGCTTCTGCTAATGCTCCAAGTCCTAGCCCTGCGTGGTCTTCCCAGGCACGGAGACCAAGCTGCCCGCAGAGAAAATAAACAACCTGCTTTGGATTTGTCTTGCTGGGAGATGAGTTACTTTCTTGCCCTGTCACTGAGATGTGATGATTAAAGAGATCAACTGTGGAGCTTGGGGCACGGCGAGGGGATCCGGCCACTATGTGAGCTGTCACCTCGCACTGTCGGGGCAGGTCTGGTGCGGAGGGGAGCTGTGATAAGGCAGCCGCTTGATGGGACATTGTGCCTAAGGCACCGTGAATGAGTCCATGAACCTCTTTCACTGATGAAAATGGTTCCACTATTTCATCTTATTTTTTTTTCCCCTCCCCCCTCCAGCCTCTTTTTATCCCCTTATCGTCACCTGTAGTTGATAGATTAATGCATGGCTCTGGAAGATAAATGTACTCTCAGATCTTCAAAAGGTAAGGCAGCCTCTGAAACCTGGGCTTACAACCTCTTCTTGGCGGGTGACAAGGCAGGCAGGCAGGATGACATGACCTTCATCTCAGCCTCTAAGGTCATGCTGAGATCCAAATTCTGGACCCCCAAAGCAGAAAGTAGCAGGGCTTCCAGGAACTGTTGGATGGGTCAGGCATGTTATACACAGATTTATCTCTGTTCTCTGCCAGGGCAAAATTTCTCACCTCCACCTACCTACTTTCTTCCATCACAGAACGAGAGATGGAAGAAAGCAGGAAGGGAAGGGAAGGGAAGCAAGACAAAACTCTCCAAGGTTCAGGACTATGTATTGGGACTTCAGCTCAGCCATAAATCTTGGATCTGGAAATGCCAGTCGAAGGAGAAATGTTCAGCCTCAAACACGCACTGATGCAGCTTTTCAATGCCAGAGCTTTCCTCCAGCAACTTCCCTAGGAACCAGCAGTCACAGTTCAGATTCCCTCACTGGCATGTTGTATGATGCTGCAGAGAGGAGAAGTGCTGCAGGAGGAGGGTTATGCAGGGACTGGAGTGGCAATGCTTATGCACACAGAGCCTAAGTGGTGGCTCCAGGATGGGAGAAAATGTAATTCTGTTCAAGCAGTTCACAGCATTTCAGAGCTCGTCCCTGTGAATTAGGGACCGAGTGAAGTCATTAAGCTCTAATCAAAAGCAGCTAATCAGGAATCAGTGGGAGATATTCCAATTAATTGCGGCTGGAGCAAGTGGAGCTGGTGACTGGGGGAAGAGAATGGCAGGAAGGAACTTGCAGGAGTGCAGGAGTCTTCTGCCATAGAGTCATGCCAGGAGGTTTGTGTGATAGGCCTGAGGACTCCAGACAGTAGTTAAGGAAATTTTGCTACCTGGCATTTCCATATAGTTTCATAAATGTTTTTCAGCCAGATCAGGCTGTGTGGATATTCTGCTGACCTATTGCACTGAGGTTTTGTGAGGCTGCTCTGCCTTGCAGTGGGGTATAGCAGCTCTCGTGTACAGTTGCTAGCAGAGGTCTTTTGCTCCAGAATCCTTACACCTGAGAGTTCCCACAGCCTTTATAGATCTCATAGGTAAATACCAGCATCTTGACTTTACAGGAAATTGAACTATGTGCAAGAAGTGCCACAACATCACAGACTTTGCACAGGCTTTGTCTGCAATGAAGATTTAACCCCAGTTAAAACAGAGGTTTACAAGATGGATGCCCCCTCCCCCACCTCAAAAAAAAAAAAAAGGGGGGGGAAAAAGAAGGGCACTTTTGACTGCATTGTGATACTCTACAGGAGATGGCACTCTTGGCTCTTGTTTCTTCTTCGGCTAACTCATGGTAAAGGCTAAGATGATAACCAGTCACTGATAGACTGTTAAGTGCTTCGCTCTCCCCCAGGCACAAATCTTCTGGAGCAGCAACATGACCATTGTCTGGACTCATAACTTCAGCCAAGAGAGGTCATGGTTGTCCACCAAACACTTCTAGGCCTCAAGGCTTTCTACTCAAAATCCCTCAAGTTAGCATGTAAGTTTATCACATGAGAGCGGACAGTGGGTGGCCAAGAGAATTAAGCCACATGAAGGTGCTGGACCCCACTTGCCTTCATGCCATATGCCATGAAGTCACTGCAACATGAACCCTCTTTCTGGTTTGCTTTCTGTTTTATGATAAAAAAGTGCCTTAAGGGCATTCTTCTTGCCACTGAAGGCATCTGTGGAAGAGCAGAAATACTCTGCTGCTTTTGGAAATTCTCTTGCTTCCAGCTCCGTGGAAATGTCTCTCTTCATAAATCTTACTGCGCCTGTAAAATCCTTTCCTCTTCTTTAGCTTCTGCTTGACTCCCCCTAATGTGACTATTGCACAACTACATTCAGGCTACACTATAAAAGAAAATGAATAAAGTGCATTGTGTCAGATTGAGCACAGCTGTAAATCCTTGCCAGGTTGGAGTCGACACAAATTGAATTCTATCATGGCTCTTCTTCGGAGTTTTTACTGACTATCTTTTAAATTTACCAATGATGAGATGCAATTTAGTTTAAGTAAACAAAGTGAGAACGTGCAAAGCATTCTTGCAGAGCATCAACCCCTGAGTGTCAGTTCTGTAAGAGAAGGGGTACAGCTCAGCTCAAAATATACTGCTCGTACATGCAGATGAAGTCCAGCAGCAAACTTGAGAGGGAATGAAAACACCTGAGCTATTCTTCTACATATCAAGATCTGAACTTAATATGGGATTTACTACCCAAGGGACAGATTTTCTGAAGAGCCCAACTCTCCACTGGTCAGGGAAATGACAGTGAGGTCTGATGCAGTTCCTTAATGTCTGAAACATTTTTACCCATCCCTTTTTGTGTATATGATATGGGAAAAGCCATATTCCTAGGGGGTTTTAATTTAGGTTGAGATCAAAGTTCTGAATTCGGGCCTGTTTTCCTGTTTTACAGCATGTCCCTGCAAACAAACATGTTGGCATAATTGAGGAGTGTGGCAAACAGTGAGGCAAGGATGAAAATCCACAGGTTGCAGTGACCAAGGATCTTTTGTATTGGCTTTGTGACCAGAGGTCATTGCGATGGAGCTGCAGCATGAGAAATCACTTGTCTTGGACCCGACCCGGGCTGACATCTTCTTGGCATCGCTTGTCCTGCACCCTCTAGTCCATGACTGAAACAGAGCTCTTAAAATTGGCATGCCAGGCAGAGTAAGTGAGAGGGTCAGGCCTTGAGCAGAGCTCCAAGACGCCTATGTTCTTCTTTCCTTTGTGATAGGGGTAAATCATTTCCCTCTCCTGTATTGGTCTCCTGCAACCAGTGGACAATTCACCAACGCTTGCAGAATTCAGAGAAATCTCCTGGTCATCCAGGTGCTCTCAAGAGGATGACATTTTTTGTGATGTTTAGTATGTTCCTCTCTTCCCTCCCCTTGAGATTTGTTTCCATGCAAGGTTTTGTTTCCCTGATCTGCCTTCTCCTGTCCATCTGCTGCTTTCCTCGTCCCGTCTGACTGTGCTGATCTATTGATTTCTGGCTTTCTTGTTTTCTAGATTTGGGAGAGAGGAAAAGGAGGCCCCAAGGGAAGGTTGAGATAAATTGGCAATTTGTCTCTGCCTTGCCTTCTGAATGCCTTACTTGAGGTCTCCATTGCTGCTGTGTCCTTGCTGCTATTTTTCTGCCAAACACCATCTTTACCCTCTTCACAAGTCCAATGAGAATTATTATTTATGGCTGATGTAACAAAACCAAATGATAGCAGCTTGTTCCCAGCCTGCAAGAGGACATCTAACAGTGTGGACTTTAAGGAAACCTTTTGTTTAATGATGGGATCCCTCGAGTTCCTTCCAGTCTTTTCCCCCTTTTTCCATGCTTCACAGCAATGAGCAGTTCAAGAGGTACATCATTCTCTGTTGGGTACTAGTAGTTTACATGATTTCAAATGATTTCTAGATGTTATATGTTCATTTTCC
>NW_010584731.1:228342-232893 GCF_000705375.1 Tinamus guttatus | reverse complement strand
ATCCTTCATTTTTCAGAATAGTTATTACCTGAGAAGAGAGGGCAAAGGGTCATCCACTTTACTTTTAAAGTCAGTTTGCAAATGATAAATATTATTCTCTAAACATTTCTGCAAAAGAACACACCTTGTCCCTGATTTCCATCTTCTTCCCCTCATAAGTAAACAGGATTTTATTTTATTTTATTAAAAAACAAAACAAGGACCCTAGGGGTTTTGCTGAATGATCACGAGAAACATTTCTAGCAAATCCTTTACTTTTTACTCTCTTTCTGCTGAGGCAGATGCCTCAGATAGCTTTATTCCAGAACCCAAAGAGGACAGCTGGAAATGCATCTTAAAGTAGACTTAAGCTTGTCATCTGCAGCTCAGACTCGGGTAAGTCTTCTCTTAGTGACAACGTGCAGGCAAAAATAACCCTCCGGTGCGTCACTTGCATTGAACTGAATCCAAGACCTCTCTCTACCAGGCAGACCTCTTTCCTTAAGGTCTGGTAGCTGTGGGAAGGGGGAGCAGGTATCCCTCGTCTGGGGCTGTCATAGGCAGAGATTCATGGATGGTTCTGGATGGAGCAAGGACTTCTGCTGTCTCAGAGGAGCTCATGTCTCACTAAATGAGACTCATGTCTCACTAGTAGGTGGTACTACTCATATTAGGACTGAAAAAGGGAAAAGCTTGTGACGTCTGGCTCTATGACAGTCCACCTGGATGTGTATCTATCTGGCCATTAGTCCCAGGAGCCCTTCCCAGTTATGCTTCACATTTTCCCAATTGTTTCTAGAAATGACTGTTTTCATGGGCATGTCGCAGTGTGATGTATGGCTGAAGACAAGCAGCAAGGAAATCTGTCTCCATCGAGGCTCCGCGAGCCAGCTACCCCATGTCTAGCTGCTACTTTTCTGTCTTAAAAGCTTCAATATTCTCCTCTCAGCTCACCTTCCTGCTCTCTCCTGGTCTCCAGATCCATTAGTCTGTCTGGGCTGGTACCCATTAAATTGCTGAACATGGGCTACTCCCAGCAATCTAATCAGAGCTGCAGCTATTAAAGGCAGAAATAGTAAGAAAAGGAGTCACCAGTCTGGCACTTGAATTAAAAGAGAGGATTTGTCAGGCATTGTCATCATTGGTGAAGAATTGCTGGTATAGACAATATCTGATTGTCTTGTAAGTGGTTATTAATAAATAGATTGCTAATGAGAAGCAGCAGTATTCCTGGATCCAATTCTCTGGTTCTTGCAGGACTTCTGGTGCCATGTCTGTACCACCTCCCAGATAAAAAGAAATTTGTGCAATAGGAGAATATTGTTACCTTTCCATGCACAGCTGAGGAAACTGAGGCATGAGCATGCAAGTCATTTGGTGTAAGGGTGCCCAGGCAGTCTGTGGTACTGCCTGAGAGAAGCAGATTTGCACCTGTACTAGAGGGTTTTCCCCCTTGACAGAGATATGATTTCTACTGACACATGAATTCCTTTCCACATATATTTTACAATAAGGATTTCCAGAGTGTCTTCCTGCTGCTGATACTGCAAAACAAAACAAAACAAAGCAAAACAACCAACCAAAAAATCCCAGGATTGCTTATTTGTTAGTGTTCTGGAAGGGGTATGTTATACTGGGGAGGAGTTTGGGAAATCTGTGGTGCAACAGTCCACAATTTGGCACCTGCTGGCCTAAGCCTCACACATCCTGTCAGTGCAATCCTTGTTTTAAAGCGCAAATAAGACTGCAGCAGGAGCTAGAGTGAAACTCCTTGATTTCATGTTTAAACAAACAAACAAAAAAACACAACCATTGTGATTAGGAGCACACTTGCACAGTTCAGCCCAAGGAAAACCTAGCAGAGCTTTCCTGGGCTGAGAACAATAATTTAATAATATGTCGCTCTGAGGGAAAGGTGGAGATGAATCTGCCATTTACACTGCGTTTTCACCCATGTTCAGAAGTGCACATATAAGTCTCAGCTGGACAGTTTTGGCCATGAAACTCCACGATGTTCTGGGCTACCCGAATTGCTGACTGGGCCCAGTTTCATCTTAGCTCAGAGCCCACTTTTTTGTTAGCTCTATTTCAGTACTCTGATAAATTCCTTAGAATGCTACATTTCAGAAATGGATGGATTTTTTCTTCATAGTGGACAGGAGAGAGCATCTTAGTCAATGTCTCTCTGAATGCAAGAATGACAGTTTTACAAATTCTAATTCTACCTCTGGAGAAAGTTCAAAGTTTTGCCTGGACAGCTATCCTACAAAACTGTTCTTACCTCTACACACTCCTGGAAAAGAAAAAATGCTTTTGCAGCTTTAATTAGTTCTCAGTTCAGCATGCAAACTATGGAAATGTGGCAAAGAGTTTTATTGGAGCATCTAAGTCATAAAAATAAAATAAAATAAAATAAAATAAAATAAAATAAAATAAAATAAAATAAAATAAAATAAGCAATTCACTCTTTCAACGGATATAACTCATGCTGGCCAAACCTTTAAGTGTGCACTTGGCCATTGTCTGGGACTGCTTTAAAAATAGAATAATGGAGTGCTGAAATGAAGACGTTGGTCAGTAGGTGTGTTCCTTGCTTCAGAAGCTCCTGGTTAAGAATTCGCTACTTCAGAGGTTGGCGGATAACATCCCATCCATCAGAGATGCTGAGGTTTTGTCACAGTTCCCAGCAGAACAAATTGTCACATAAATCAGAAAAGGTGGAGCCAGTCAAGATATGGGATCCACCATACATTGTAAAACTATGAGTCCCGTGTCAAAAAAAAAATCTTGTTTCCTCACACTGATGCCAATTTAAAAAGCAGATAAGGCAGTTAGTTAATTCTCATTTTGGATGGGAAGAAATTTGTTGAATGCATTGAAGTGACTGGAGATTTTGCTTTCTCTGCTTGGCACGCTCACATGGTTTAGTTATTTTACACTTGGCCTTTGGGATTTACTGATTTAAATCCCTTTGCACTGTATGCAAAAACACAAGTCCTGAAGCCTGAAGGTGCATTTCGCTGGCCTCCCTATGGTGTGTGAGTTGCGCTGCTGCTTGGATGGCTGTTTCACAGCATACAGCTTTAGCTCTGAGAGTCTTACTGGGGACGATGCTAATTCCTGTGACTATTTTTTTTTTTCATTTTAGCACAGGTTTTTGGTATTCAGTGTTTTTCTTAAACCCCTGAGACAAGGCTGCTTACAGCTAATGGGCTGCTAACAGCTCTCACCTGCAGCCAGAGAAGAGTCCTGAAATATGTGCCAAGGGCCGTGGGATCACACTGCCCTGGAGAGCCTCGGACTGGATTTCCAAGTGTTTAAAAAACACCATTAAAGCAAGAAGTTTTTAGATGAGACTGTGACTAGTCTGAATCCAGCATGAATATTTGATGTGTGTTTAAAGTCTTGATGGAGGTGGGAAGCCAGACTGAAAAAGACGCAGTTTGGAGAGTAGTCCTGGACTTTTACTTGTTCCTGATTTGAGACCTTTTTGCTTTGGGGGAGTTTGCTTTGAATGGGGATGCGGCACAGAAATTTGGAACTTTGCTGTGGAATGGAAATTGTGAACCCTTCAGATTCAGAACAGCCAAGAGTTCCATCTAGCCCATTTGTAATCCCTTCATTTAGATGGAATGAAGCATTTCGTTCTGATAAGGTCAAAGCACGAAAATATGAATATATTAAAATACGTGTCAAAATGAAGGTAATCAAAATGAGAACTGGAGCAAACACGGTTGAAATAATTCACTCTGATTTTCTCCCCACTATAAATTTCAACACTGTGGACATATCCTTATGAAATGTTTTCATGGGAAAACTCTATTTTGCCAGTAGATAGCTGTTCTGACCGCAATAATAAGATTTTGATCAACTCTTGGAAAAATGCAGGCTTCAGGAAGGAGATGCTTGAGATTCCCTAGCTGTGCCATCAATCACATCGCTGCCTCCTGAATCCACAGAGCAAACCCAGGAGCTGCCGCTGCTCTTGGAGTGACCCACAGGCACCCGGCAGCCCTTGCTTGAGCTCAGGGTTTGTGCTGGGGCTGCAGAGGGGCCATCTGAGACCCCGAGCCTTAACTCCTGCCTTTCCTCTGGCTTCTCCATGAAGATCTGCTGGCGTATTTCCATTTTGATCCTGGAGGTGTGTTTGCTGCCTTGGCCTCCCCTTTTGGAAAGGATGCTTATTGCAAAGGAGGGAATACAACTGGAAAGGAACACCTGAAAAGGATAAAATCATCATTTTGTATTTTAATTGTGAGTCTTTCCCTCCCGCTTCCACAGCAGTAAATCATTCCCTGCCTAGCAGGCTGCCTGCTCTCCTCTCTCCACTTTGCCCCTGTAGGTTTGAATTCAATTTATGTGCATCTCCTAGCAAAACATAAGCACTGTGTCTTCTTCCATGCGTGCTCTCTCGCTGTTGTTTCCCAGTCACAAACAGTTTTTCTATTCCACTGCAGGCTTCGATGGAGCAGGGGGATCTATAAAATTTGCCTCACGAAGGGAAAGAGACAAGATTTGACTCATGACGGGAACGAGATGGTGGATGGGTGAAAAAAGATGAACCCCCCAAAT
>NW_010584731.1:218342-223342 GCF_000705375.1 Tinamus guttatus | reverse complement strand
AGAGGTGGCACGAGCCACTTGAATTTTGAAAATAAACTTTTTTTTTTCCTTTTTTCTTCCTTTATTTTTTTTTGGTCGTGGCTTGTAACTCCTCATTTTGCTGTTGAACAAGGTAAAAGCCTCGGGAAGCTGAAGCCGGGGGGAGAGTGGAGGGTTCTTGCTGGCTCCTGGGGGCAGAAGGAGGCAGCCTTGGGCATTGCTATAGCCGGTCCTTGCTGCAAGGGGGGGGTCACCCTTTTGCTGTCCAACCCCCTTCAAGGTCTTCTGGGGTCCCCAGCGGTCCAGGGATGGAGGCTGGGGTGCAAGTTCAGTTCCTGCCTCTTGCGCCTTTGCTGTCTCTAACCTGGACGTGCTGACAGCAGGACAGACTCCTGCTGGGACAGGGCTGCAGCTTGACCCTGCAGATGGTAAAGCTCTCGCAAAGTCTCCGTGTCGTAAAGCTCTGCTGCAGGGTGGAGAATTTTAATGAGGAGAAAAAAAAAAGAGCGAGAAACGGAGAGAAAAGGGATACATAGCGAAGCATCTGACCTTATTTCCTCAGAGCCTGTGACTAAATCACATAGCTAAAAATAGGTAAGTGAATTGCTTTGATGCTGTAGGATTTTGCTGATACCACTTTTGTTACACATATAAATATAGAGATTTAATATAATATTTCCCTTACTGCAGTGTCTTCTATTAAGACAGTGCTGAAGTCTCGAGAGTTGCTGTCTCCGTCTGCTGCTTTAAGCCGCAGGCTACAAGCAGAGACTTCTCGGCTCTGCAGCTAATATGCTTTGGGAAAATGCACGGAGCAACTTTCTTCCAGCAGGGATGGCCAAATGGTGCAAAGGGGTTGGGGCATCACAGAACCCAGGCTGGAGATTAAAAGACCTTGGCTACTTTTCCTAAACCTGTGGAAACACATTAGCAGAGGGAAATATTTGAGGGGATTGCAGTGTGTTCTCCCACTTTCTCCCATCCTTCTGTCAGTGCTGTGGTCCAGGCCTCCTCTCTGCAAGGGGTAGAGGAGGTGATGATTGAGAAGGGGGGAATATTATCCCCCATGATAAGCTGATGAAGTACAGGTGAGACGCAGGGACAACGAGGTGAGGAAATATAACCATGGAAAAAACTATTTGAATTGCTGACCTTTAAGCACTGGGATCAGTGGCACCAAGCCCAGCTGGAGCCCGGCTGGCCCGGACCTGTCCGAGAGCAGCTCTGCTGGGCTCAGCCGTACCCCGATGCTTCCCTCCCTTCCCAACAGAGACGCAAGTGCCTCTGCCAGGTGTCTGAGGCTTGCACTCTACAAATGGAGAGAATTATTTAACACTAAACAATTATTGTGTTGCATAAAACTCTCGTATTTGTTTACCAAGGAGCCTGTGCTGAATTGAAACCTGCAGACAGAACTGTCAGGAAGCAGCAGAACAGAGACAGCAGTTTATTTAAATTCAGAGCAGAGCATTTCACCAGTGCCCATCTTTCCTTTCCCTTTGGATTTCCTTCCATGGTTTCATTTTCCCTTTTTTTCCCTCCACTTTTCCTTTGCTTTAGTAGACTCCATGTGTGCTGCCAGACTCTTGCTCTTCCTGATGGAGTCAGAAGGATATTGGTAGAAGGGGTAGAAATTGAGGTGATGATCGAGCTCAGAGCTCTTCTGTTTCCCATGCCATTCTCATTCCCATTCCCATTTCCTCTCTGCTCCTTCTGGCTGCCTGGGAAAAACTCTGTGGTTTCTGCTGCTACCCCACATCTCCTACTGAACCTCCTAGGCTTTGGGAAAGGACAACGCATGCTCAGATAAATGGTGCTCTATGCAGAGAACTGTGTAAATACAGGCTGTAGCTGGGGGATGCCAAGAACTGGCGCTGCAGGGACTGCCAGTCTGTCAACATAACCCCGCTCCTGACAGGCCCCATTTTGTTGAAACAATTCCTTGCGATGGACCGAGTTTATCTCCAAGTCACTGAATTTACACCAGGGATCTGAACAGCCTGGTAAATCTGCCACCAAAACCCTGGGGCAACATTTATCTGAGGGTCCCTTTGCAAGGCTGCACGTTCCCCCGTGCCGGCTCAGCCTCAGCGTGGCTCTGCCCGTGCAGCAGGCAGCCCGTTTGGCCCAGGGGGACTCTTAGCGATTGTGAAATGTGCAATTAAAACCCCCCTCCTACTTCAAACTGTCTCATCAGGCTCCCGAACTAGGCAAACATTACAGCTGTGAAGAGCTCAGTGTGCTGCTTTCAGCCTGCAGCTGCAAGCTGCAAACCAGATGCAAGCTCGTGTTTAAAACCCAGAGCTCTCCCCGTGCTTGCTGTGGTCAGACAGTGCCTGCAGGACACGAGGTGCCTCCAAATAAGCTGCTGGTGGCATCGCTTTGCCCCACTGCCAGCCTCGACGTACCCGCTCTGCCCCTCACCGCTGCCCTGGTGTCGAGCTCGTATAAAAACACTAAATTAATTCTTATAGAGGCTTTCGGTCAAGCAGCTCCAACCCTTTTACAGACTTTAATTGAGCCTTGGAGTTAATGAAGCCTCACTAACGTGCCTGCCGGATAAAGGAGTGTTTATTATCCCTGCTTTACGGAGGTTGTGCATAAAGCTGGTCTAGTTTCAGTGTGGGCTGGGCTTGGGTTGTTTTCCCCTTCAAAACTAATTGTGAAGAACAAACTGGCTTATCTGATCAAAAGAAATATTTTTCCAAGTTGTGTTTTGAATGCCGTGATTTTTTCCCCCTGGTTTTCCAAAGAAATTGTGGACAACATTTAGAGTTGAAATTCATCTTTTTACTCCACAGAAATTTTTCATGAAAACTAAGCCACCTTTCATAACTTCATCAAAAGTAGCAGCACTCCGGGGAGAGAGGGTGTCTTGTTCAGATATTCACGAGCAGCCTCTGAGAGCTGTCAAGTGAACGGTATGTTCAATACAAGAACGGAATGGCTAAGTGGGAAAGGGCTCCCTCACCCCACAGATAATCCACAGTTCCCAGATCCATGCTGTCCTTTTCCAGCAGCAGAAGTTTGTCCTTCTCTTCACTGAATGGCAGGTAGAGCTGGGTTATCCCAAGAGCTCAACTACTCGCTAAGCACCTGAGCGCTCCTACCTGGAGCAGGGGCCTGGGAATGGCTGGTGGTTTTGCTCCTGCCTCCACCTATCCCTTCATAGATGGAGCAAAGCCGGGAATAGTTTGCACAACTTTCAACTCTCCTAATGCATTTTCTCCCATTCCAACAGCAGGGCTTTGTCTGATCCATCAGTCAGCATCCTTATCAAAAAGCAGCGTGTGCAGAAAATGACTGAAACACAGATAATTCAGCATCTTTCCTGCTCTGCGCCTCCCTCCATGGAAGTGCCAGCTGGAGACACGGGTCATTCTGCTGCCCTTTCTCTACACTGTCCAGCAGGATTAAATGTCTGAGCATAGGGTACAGTGCGGCTGCCCGTTTCAGAATGACAAGTGCAGCTGATTTTGGGCCAGCTGCTGATGGCAAAACTCAATTGCTTTGCTATGGAAGAGCCATCTCCATGCTGCTTGTCTTGGGGTTGCTGCCTCCCTTGGATAACCAACCTCAGGTGGGTAGAAATGCTGGACAGCCGGCAGGGCTCAACACCGACCCGCTGGAGTGTGCTACAATCGGAGACACCTGGGGATCATAGAATCATAGAATCATAGAATGCTTAAGGTTGGAAGGGACCTCTAGAGGTCATCTAGTCCAACCCCCTGAACACGCAGGGTCACCTAGAGCACATGGCACAGGACTGCGTCCAAGCGGGTTTTGAAGCTCTCCAGAGAACGAGACTCCACAAACTCTCTGTTCCAGTGCTCTGTCACCCTCGCTGTTAAGAATTTTTTCCTTAAGTTCCTGTGGAACTTTTGGTGCTTCAGTTTGTGGCCATTACCTCTAGTTCTGTCGGTGGCCACCACTGAATGGGATGGGCACAGAGAGGCCGTGACTGGCTGCCCTCCGCTTGTCAGGGGTCCCTGCAGCCGTGTGCAGGAGAGGGCCTGACCCTGGCAGGTGTCTCATGCTGATGGAAGTGAAAATCCCCACTCCCTCGGCCATCTAAGAGAACTTCCTTGCTATCTTGTATTGTGTTTGCCTAACATAAACCCTGGTCACATGCAAGTTCCCTGTGTTTTGCTGCTTCCCCCTGGCCCTCTGCAAAATCAAAGGAGCCGGGGAGCGGCGAGTCTTCCCTGAGCAGCAGCACTGCTGAAACAAGCTGACCTCAAACCATTTCAATCAGTACTTTTCAAAGGGGTCCTTGTTCTTCACGGTTCAAGCCAGGAAAGCTTGCTCAAGCCCTTGCTGCAGCTGTTTTTTTAACCTCAGCTGATGCTCCCTTGGCTGAGCAGCTCCCCAGGCTCTGCTGTTGCAGCCATCCCCATCTCTCCTGGGACCTCGTGGAACCACCACTCTGCTTTGTGGTGCTCCTCATCAAGGGCAGGAGCAGCTCAAGGCTGAGCTGCATCGTGTTACGGGCCAGGGGAAGTCAGGGCGGGAAAGGCAGCAGTGAGGGATGCTTTTGTACCCTCTGGTTCTGCAATAAGTTTACAAAACTGTGTGAACTGCTTGGACATAGAAAATATGCAGAAATGGTACATCAAGCCTTTTCCATAAGAACTTGAAAGCCCTTGTTTTCCTGTGAGCACTAGAAACATCCATACGGGACAGGGGCAGCGCCGCTAGCATTGCTCAGCCATGCACCCCAGGGCATGGGCAGGACAGCAGTGACCCAATGAGATTTTTCCACCCCTCGGGTCAGATGTAGCTCTGCCTTTGGAGACAAGGTGCATTGGGATCAGATCCCAGTGCACCTGCATCTGCTCTTCCCAGCTGCTCCACTGCATGTTTCCTTGCAGGTTTCCCACAGGTTGGTAGCCCCTTCTGCACCATGATAAATACACATCTCTTTCCAAGTATATATATTTCCTTTCCAAGTATATACGTATTTACAGGGCCGCAGGGGCAGTTTTGGGGCTGAGCGGTCGGGCGGCAGCGACCAGAGGCTT